>CM055895.1:82318123-82480623 GCA_029582155.1 Panopea generosa | reverse complement strand
TCATAATAAAGCAGTTACAAACGTTGCCATACGCATTACCACTGTTCATGAAATAGTTCATTTGTATCGTTTTGCTTCATGTCTCTCTGAAGATTTTTGTGCTCAATAGAAAAGAGTTGTGTAAACAGTTGGACTTTATTTTTGTTGAATATTTTTTGTACATATGATAACATTGGAACAGATTTATTGCTTTAGATGACACGAGTATTGCATATACGACAAGGTACCAATGGTGTTAAAACGACTCTAGTCGGCTGTACATGTATGTTATAAAATAAGGTGATGTCACTGCATAGTCTTTTTTTAAAACACACCCGTTATTGCGCATTTCTATGACCAGAAGCATTACTGCTATGAGAAAAATAAATTAAAAACTTTAAAACTTTATCTCCCTTTAGTACATGCAATACTTTATGTATTATGTTTAATAAGTATAAAAAAATAAACTTGACTTGCCCTTAAACGATACGTTCATGGAGAAAGGTCAAGCGAATAACCATAGTGGACTATGTTAATGCTCGTATGTTTCATTTGATACCAAATACAGCTATATGACATAACTAAAACCTTCTTTAGACGAAAGGTAAGCATTATCCTCTAATATTATACCATGTATTTGGCTTTACAATTACGATGCCGAATTGAATAAAAATGCCTGGCTATTTTGTTTAACTTCGATCGTTGGTCATTAATGCTAAATAAATGTACTCCGGTACGAAGATTTGCAAAACGAAAGCATTTATTCAAACCGGTAAATTGAAAAAATAGTTTTTACTACTTATATCACCTGACAAAACACGTGGAAAATACTTTCAGACGAAACCAGTATTCTGACACATCTTTTGATGTTGGATCTGTGAGCTAACAATGGTGAAGGTTTTTCATCAAGTAAACCCTTTTTCTTCAGTGGTTCACTGAAAAACAAATAAAGAAACCATATGCATAAAATACTATAGAGTTTAACAATCATTATATTATATTCAGTACTTTACTTTGAGGTATCAGATAAAATGTTGATGAGGTTTTAATCCTGATATTAAAATTATTAAAAATCATTTTGGCACTATCATATTGTTGAAATTGGATAGATTATTTGTTAATATACATGACGATATTTTTCATGCAGGTATGTATGTATATGTGGGTTGAGAACTCGCCTGCTAAATATTTCATTAATGATGATTTGTTTTCATTGATACAACGTACGAGTCACGTGGTAATATAATGTTGTGTTGAGATTGGAATGCGCGTGTGGGCAGTGGTGCAAGGAAAGGTTATATTATGTGTGATCACCATATAGATCTTCAGATGACTTTAGATCGATTCTTTATTTCCTGCATTGTACAATTATACAGGAAAGTATAAACATTTAAACTGCAACATGGGAATACAATACATATACAAACACATAATACACATATAGACAATAAAATGACGATCAAATATATACAATACAAACAAACATATAACTTCAATAGTTCCAAAAACGTTACATGTATACAAACGAAATAAATAAATGATTTGTCCATTCAAATTGTATTTTGACACTTCCAGAAGAATACTAATGCAAATAATCATATTTGTTTATGAGAGAGCGTGATTTTAAATGTGTCAATAATTTTCAATTTGAGCCATTTTGTGAATGGTCGGATCACACACGTTTATCGTTTAATGTAGTAATGCAATGTAGTCCTCCATCTCGCCTTATTTTGCTTTATACAATTTGTTTATTACACAGTCCTTTAATAATGTTATGAAAAGCAAGGGAAGAATTTGATCTGCTATCTGGAATTCAAAATGGAACAAAACAATCTTGTCCAGGTCTCAAAATATCACCCCAAGTTGATAGGGGTGTAGCCATTTTCCTATGTAGGGATAGCCGTCTGCTAATCAGCTGGTAGTGTGATGAGCTCCTAGCCTCGCTTGGATAATGGAATGTCTGGCATGTATATAATTTGAGAGAGGCCTATGGTCTATGGTATAAACTTCATAATCTAGGTATTGCTGAGAAAACCCTGCGAATTATTCATGTACTCTAATATGACATGTACTCTAAAGTTAAGGGTTGCAAATCTTATTCCGATTTTTTCAAAGCTGCTAATGGTTTGAAGCAAGAGGAGGTTATCTTGCCGATTTTACTCTCCTTATTTTTTGAAGATTTGGAGTTATTCTTACTTGATGATATAAACAGCGGTTTAACACTGGATAATATCACTTTTATAGAAATATTGTTAAAAAGTAAACACTTATAAAACGAAAGTTATTGTATTTCGGAAACGGGACCCTAAAATTGGACATACGATAATAATGCTTTAGAAATAGTAAATGACTTCAATTATCTCGGAACAGTTTTTAATTGTAACGGTAATTTTGCTCTTAACAAGGAAACTTTAGCAGGTAAGGGTCTAAGAGCTTTAAAGAGCAAAGATTCGCAAACATATTCTAAAAACAAAAACTATTTGTCAGCTATTTGATGCATTTGTAGGTTCAACTCTAAACTATGCATGTGAAATTGGAGGGTACTCTAAATCCAAAGAAATTGAAAGGAGGCATCTAAAATTTTGCAAACGATTGTTACATGTGAAAACATCAATTGCAGTCTGGGAATATATGGCGAACTTGATAAATATCTACCGCTTTTAAATAGATATGTGCGTTTGGTAAACTATTGATGTAAAATAATGAAGTCGGGGAATATTATTGTTAAATATCTTTACAAATCTCTACTTAGCGATTGTCAAAAAGGTGTAAAATTAGACTGCAAATATAAAAAAAACACTGTTGAATCAGTATGGCTTTTCTTATTTCTGGAGCAACCCTGCAAAATTTAATACTAATTTACATAATTTTCATATCGTGTTTAGGCAGAGAGTTGTTGAAGTATTTTGCAAGCATGGCACACCAGCTTATCCAGATCCAGAACGTTATGTACATATAGTAATTTTAAACTTTTTTTTTAATTTGACTTATATCTAGACTTGCTAAGCACGTTTAGAATTACTATGTCTAGACTTAGACTATCCGCTCATAAGCTTAGAATTGAAACTGGTCGTTATGAACAGAACAAAATTGACCACAACCGAAGATATTGCACTTTATGTAATACACAAGATTGGAAGACGAGTACCATTTCAATCTTATCTGTCTGTTGTACAACGATACTCACAATTTGTATATAAAACCTTATTATTACAAATTTATAAATTGACTGAATTGATGAGGCCTAAGCAAAATACAGAACTTAAAATTGAGAAAATACATATTCACAGCATTTATTCTACGTATGTCAAGTATATAGGTTTTTAGAAATCTTTTAACAAATCGCTTTTGGGAGGCTTTTTGTGTGTGAATATGAGTGTACATATACATTATCTATCATGGATGATGTATGGAACTTTAGATATTTATTTATATTTATTTTATATGTATTCAGTTAATTGTTCACGAAATTCATTAATAAATAATAAATTCCAACCTCTTTAAGGAATATTAACTACAGATGTACAGCTGCTACTTTGTGTGTTACAAATATTTAAACTATTTACGAATTATTTTCATAAAATGTGTCACGTCATACATAAATATATTGAATGTATGTATAACATCAGTGACCCATAGCATTCTGTCGGTTCATCAAAAGTCTGTGTTTGCGTTCGTATATATCGCTAGCCAAAGCTGGGACGGGCGGACCGAATATTGTTTGCGTCATTAAAATATTTGATAAAACGTGCGGTGTTACTTGTTTGTTTCATTTTAAAAAAAAAAAAAAAAAATCATTATAAAATTAATGACATTAATTAATGAAAGTGATAAAAGCCGGACCGATTTTGTTTTGATGTGGGACAGGTTCTGAATGAATTATTTTGGTGGTTGAACCGTTACATTGGTTTCCGCGGTGATTATTTCACGCAGCTTCCGGAACTTGCATCACTTCCGGTTCGATCGAACATTTTTAATATAATGAAAATTATTCAGTAAAGCAAAAACATAATGTCAGTCATTAAAATGTACACATTGTGATAAAGTATGTTTTAAATAATACATAAATGAACTTTAAATCGTTTCCTATTAATAAATAAACGGAGAAATACACGATGCAGCTGACATGGTGGGTGGGGTATGCATACATGTAATGGCATAATGTAAGGCAATTTTAGTGATTTTTTATAAATAAGTGCGATTCTTACGGTAGTAAAAAACCTGGACCGATTTGCATTTTGGAATTTTAGAAGGCCTGCATTAGAGTATTAGTATTTAATATAATTCTTATTATTTCACTAAAACAACATTTGAGTATAAGTATTTAATATAATTCTTATTATTTCAGTAAAACAACATTAGAGTATAAGTATTTAACATGATTCTTATTAGTTCAGTAAAACAACATTAGAGTATAAGTATTTAACATGATTCTTATTATTTCAGTAAAACAACATTAGAGTATAAGTATTTAACATGATTCTTATGATTTCAGTAAAACAACATTAGAGTATTAGTATTTAACATAATTCTTATTATTTCAGTAAAACAACATTAGAGTATAAGTATTTAACATGATTCTTATTATTTCAGTAAAACAACATTAGAGTATAAGTATTTAATATAATTCTTATTGTTTCAGTAAAACAACTTAAGAGCATAAGTATTTAATATAACTCTTATTATTTCAGTAAAACAACATAATTCTTATTATTTCATTAAAACAACATTAGAGTATAAATATTTAATATAATTCTTATTATTTCAGTAAAACAACATTAAAGTATAAGTATTTAATATAATTCTTATTATTTCATAAAACAACATTAGTGTATAAGTATTTATCATGATTCTTATTATTTCAGTAAAACAACATTACAGTTTAAGTATTTTACATGATTCTTATTAATTCAGTAAAACAAAATTAGAGTATAAGTATTTAACATGATTCTTATTATTTCAGTAAAACAACATTAGAGTATAAGTATTTAACATAATTCTTATTAGTTCAGTAAAACAACATTAGTGTATAAGTATTTAACATAATTCTTATTAGTTCAGTTAAACAACATTTGAGTATAAGTATTTAACATGATTCTTATTATTTCAGTAAAACAACATTAGAGTATAAGTATTTAACATGATTCTTATTAGTTCAGTAAAACAACATTAGAGTATAAGTATTTAACATGATTCTTATTATTTCAGTAAAACAACATTAGTGTTTAAGTATTTAACATAATTCTTATTAGTTCGGTTAAACAACATTTGAGTATAAGTATTTAACATGATTCTTATTATTTCAGTAAAACAACATTAGAGTATAAGTATTTAACATGATTCTTATTAGTTCAGTAAAACAACATTAGAGTATAAGTATTGAACATGATTCTTATTAGTTCAGTAAAACAACATTAGAGTATAAGTATTTAACATGATTCTTATTAGTTCAGTAAAACAACATTAGAGTATAAGTATTTAACATGATTCTTATTATTTCAGTAAAACAACATTAGAGTATAAGTATTTAACATGATTCTTATTATTTCAGTAAAACAACATTAGAGTAAAGTATTTAATATAATTCTTATTATTTCAGTTAAACAACATAATTCTTATTATTTAAGTAAAACATTATTAGAGTATAAGTATTTAACATGATTATTATTATTTCAGTAAAACAACATTAAAGTATAAGTATTTAATATCATTCTTATTATTTCAGTAAAACAACATTAGAGTATAATTATTTAACATGATTCTTATTTTTTCAGTAAAACAACTTTAGAGTATCAGTATTTAACATGATTCTTATTATTTCAGTAAAACAACATAATTCTTATTATTTCAGTAAAACAACTTTAGAGTATAAGTATTTAATATAATTCTTATTATTTCAGTTAAACAACTTTAGAGTATAAATATTTAATATAATTCTTATTATTTCAGTAAAACAACTTTAGAGTATAAGTATTTAACATGATTCTTATTATTTCAGTAAAACAACTTTACACAATTTAAAGTTTTCTATAAATAACGTGTGTTCTGAATAAATATATTGTCAGAAGATGACACATATTTGAGCGTGTTTTCTGGGCGAATATAGCCGATAACGTGTCCGTGCAATAATGAAATAACTGCACTGAAAATGTTATTGTCACATTTTCAAGCACTTCAAAAATACATTTGCAACTGTTTGTTTCAATAATTACTTTGCAACCGAGTGTTCCTTGTTATACATAACTTGTACCGTTACAAAACCTTCAAATATGAACGGAATATCACATAATGTAGAAAAGTTTGGTCCGATATGTTTGTTATGACCACATCGCCATCTTGTCACGGGACGACTCGATTATATGTTTGACAGCTGCTCAGCTATATGCTGACAACACTTATGTTCTAGTTCGTATCTGTTACAACAGCGATGCATCAGTTCGAATATGATAACCAGAATGAACCAGTTCGTCTCTGACAGCTGTTACAGCTATGTGTTGATAGCTGTTATGTACATTGTACTAGTTCGTATCCCACCACCGTGATTATCAATTTGTATCTGGCAACGCGGTGCCTCAGTTCGTCTCTAATAACAGAGATGTACTAGTTTGTATCTGACAACAAATGTGTTGTTTCCGAAGATGAAGGTTGCGATTCTGCCGTTGTTGTGCTTTTTGTATCTCTGATTGGCAACGATTGTAACAGTTTAGCTACAAAATATTTCTCTGAATATTTAAGGTAAACATGATGCTTCATATAGTCTTTCAGTTCATCACCAATTAATGAAAAATCAAGGTCTTCAAGAACTATAATCACTACATTTATATTTTGCTCCCTCAAAAGTCTCATATGAGCTTCGCGGAATTCCATCATACACCATTTACTGCGTAGAAAATTGTTGGAAAGTATCAACAGAGTTGTCAAACTCGATTCTATTGCCGTTATGATATTTTCTACGATTGTTTTACCAGGAATAAAATCTCGCTCGTCTATGCAGAGTTGAAACGGAGGTTTACAACCTTCAAGACTCGGTTTTAACTTGTTTACCACGATATCGTCATCTTTACTACTGTGGGATATGAAGACATCGTACCGTAGGTCAGATTTCACCTTCGTTCTAAAGCAGTTTATATCAAAATATGCAATGAGAAGCAGCTGAACCGCTCGTTTACTATAATGAACGGTAATAAACAGTAATATTAACAAAACTAGAACCCCACCTGCTATTAAAGCGATTTGCGTTACTTTTAAAGTCACGGTACATGTAAAGTCTGAATCATCCACGTCGATTAACACTCTCCCTTTTCCACGCCCACTTCCGCACAGAATCTTGTCCTGGTGCAGTATATACCTCTTATTTGTGAGAATCCATTTCTTAATCCATAACGTATGACAATCGCAAACAAAAGGATTTCCATGTAAAGTTAAAACCACAAGTTTGATAAACTTTAAATTAACTATCTCTGAGGGAAGCAACTGCAAAGCATTGTCATGTAAGTAAACCTCTGCAATAAACCCAACTTTTGGTATTATATTTGTGTAAATTGTTTGTACTCCACATTCAGAAACATCTAAAGTAGTAACATTGTCCAAATAAGATTCCTCAATAAGGTTTTTTACTGCATCACTTTTTATATTTATTTTAATATCGTTCGACTTCGGCAATGTGTGTGGAAGCCTGTCACGAGCATATTTATCACCACAAGTAATCGTCAGCAGGTTATCTGCGATAGTTTTAATGCACACGCAATCCTCTGGACAGTCATGTTTAACGGTGCAGTTGAAGTGAAATAATGGGACTTCATAAATCAGCTTACCTTGAAGGACATATGGTTTAAAACATGTTATTGAAAACACTGGGTTATTTGGATCCATCCAACGAAATTTCCGCAATGCTTGAGCTAACGGATACAATCTGCAGTCACAAACAAATGGATTAAATCTTAAATCAAAGCCAGAACTCGCTAATCGGTACAACTTCAACAGATTTATCACATTAAAAAGTTTAAAGTAGTACTCAGTGTTAACCGTTGTAAAGTTGTTATGGAGAGCCACTAAACCAATTGAATAATTTGGAAATATATCATCGATTGTAACGTTTATAGAGTTGGTAACAATAGTTATTTTATTCCATGAAACATTAACAGTAACTGCTGTTTCGTTTATTTTAGGTAAAAACATTACACTTGAGTCAATCAATGTGAGGTCGTTGTTTATCATATGAATATAAACAAGTTGTTTTAAGTTGTCATTGAATGCACCGTCTTCAATCTTACTAAGGCTGTTGTTTGCAAGATAGAGTCTTTCAAGTGAAATTAAACAATCCAGTTTACCTTTTTGTATAACATGTATTCTATTAAAATCAAAATACAACACTTTAATATTTGCACAAACGTTTTTTGATTCATTAAAATCTATGACTTCTATTGTATTGTTTGTTAAATCGACATAACGTACGTGTTCAAGGATACTGATTGCCCTTGGTATTTCTTTCAATCTACTGTTTCTAAAGACCAAATAGGTAGCATCACGTTGTTTATGGAAGCAACCGCGTATTTTCGATTCAGTTACATCCTCACAATGTACTTGTAATGTTGAAATGTTTTTGTTAAAGTCACATGAGCAGCTCGTTTGGGTTTCATTGATATTTATATCACCTGCAATATAGCATTCTATGATTAACGAACACAGTAAAATTCCCTCGTAACAATGCATCTTGATATTTGAATGCCGAAACTTCCAAAATATTATTCTATTTAATTTTCCAAATATCATCCAGTTTTTATTCCAGTTCAGGTATTTGTGGTTTTCTTTTCTTTAAAACAGAATCGATTTATGTAATATATTGATTGCAGCCGATCCGATATAAACAACACGCAGCTCATTATTCTCAAGTTGTCGTCTGCCATGAAATGGAGAGCACTCTTGTGTTTCTGTAGTTGTCTTTCCACCTGTAAAATAAGTTCGCACAATACGATAAGTGACTCAACTATTAGAACACGTAGAATATGAATTATATGGGCGAGTCTTTTTTAAAAAAAACAATGGCATCGAAAGACAATAAAAAAAAACAGTGTTGGATATTATCATCTGGCTTATTGGTTGATAGCAGAAAAAAAAATTTGATGCCGTATAAATATAATATGTATGTGGTTTTCTTTCTTTGAATCACGCATCATTGCTAATTTCATACATTATTATTGTCAATTTTATTCCTCCATTTCTGGAGATTTTGAAAACATAAAGACAAATTAGTCAAATTATTATCATGCAAAGAAATATCTTCTATTGGCAAACCATTGGGCCCATAAGGCATAATATACACATATAACAGTTATGACATAACAGAACAGAACAAATATTTATTTCGATCTATACAAAGTACATGATCAAATACAATTTATAATTAACACACTAATTAAACACATGTTAATAATCAAATAATGAAGTATCATAACTCCTCCACATATCAAATCGATCTAATAAGGTCTCACTACACAGTTGAATTTTGTTCTTTGTTCTATATAAAATGAGGTCTAGGATTTCACTGGTAAAAAAAGAATTCCACATAGATTTTTTTTTAATGAATTTTTTCTACGTAGCAGGAATGTATACACATAAAAATGCACAATAACTGGTAGGTTGTCCACGTTGTTTTTTTTTAAAGAGGGTGCAATGACAACCTGATTTTTTTTTTAAAAAAAAGAAGTCCTCAAATGCTCATAAATACATGCATATGTTGAAATCCTATAAAAGTCACATTTTTAACACCAGTGATGTCTTATTGCAGTATATTTTATGCCAACTTTTGCTCTACTCATCTGCAGCAAGAAATCACAGCCACTATGAACCACTTTGAAAATATTTCATAACCAAAGTACATAGGCCTATTTTTTTAGGAGCAAGAATCTTGCTACCGTGGGAAAAAGGGGCGTAACTGTGTAGTGAGACGTCTAATCAATTGAGGCTGAACCAGTTAACAGCTTGGGATAAAGATAATAAAATAATATTTTATAATAATCTTTAGAATAGCGGATCTAACAATTATAGCTTTTTTAAGGTAAATGGCTAATTTACACAAGACATTTTTGATATATGACCTGAGCAATTCTAAAAATTTAAACATACAAGGTTTAACATATGACACACAGTGGTAATGGAATAAAACAAAATGGGAAGTAAATATAACCATACCAATCCTTGTGTGCTCTTAACACTTGAATACAAATAAGCTTGAAAATTAATTTGTCATATATAGGATTGACAAGTGCATCGATTTTTATTCAGGCAATCCATTTTAATTCAAATTCGAAGTGTATTGAATTGATAAAATAATACAATGTCACACTTGTAATCACACAATATATAATTGTTTAAGGTGTGTCACTAAGACGCCGCTTTTATGTAAAAAGCAAATCATTAATTCAACAGACAAACTAAATACGATTTAAAGTAATCATTATAAATAATATTAGTATTTTAGTTTCATTAGTCTTTTTCATTCATTTTAATGATAGCATGTTAAATTGTTATCTTGAAGAGGACTAGCCTAAATTCACATGTAAAACAACTGATTACCAATCTTAAATGCTTTATGTAAAAATAAGTTTTGAATAGCGTTACTGTTTTCACTTTCATAATATCGATAAATATATTTGATTTCAAAAGTATTTAACTTGACGAAAAAAATATGCAACCAGTCCGGGACTCGAATCCGGGACCCTTCGCTTACAGGGCGAATGCTCTACCATCTGAGCTAACCGAACCGCTTACATAAATTCCTCTCCTAGTAGGTTACGTTCACACTGACATATTCCTTCACAAATTCTGAATTCGTCCCGAATTTCCATAGAGACTAAAAAATCATGTAATGTTTCTCGGAATATATATCAGTCACAGTCCCCTGTTGGACGTCAAATGTAACAGGACGAGAAAAATATGCAGCCAGTCCGGGACTCGAACCCGGAACCTTCCGCTTACAATGCGAATGCTCTACCGTCTGAGCTAACCGAACCGCTTACATAATTTCCTCTCCTAGTAGGTTTCGTACACTCTGTGATATTATCATTTTTTTATCCCACAGGCTGATATAAACAAGCTTGTGCTCTCAATGCGACGTCGCTGTCAAGCAGTCATCATCGCACGCGGCGGCCACACACGCTACTGATAACCATCCCTTCCTCTTTTAAATTCAAATCAAACAATAAAATTGAACATTTCTGTCCAATTTACATATTTCAGTAGATTGATAAAACATAGTTATACAACAAACAGAAGATTTCAGTCAAATTTAGTCGAATGTTAACAAAATATTCACATTCAAACTTAGCGAAAGTTTCTTTTTTGGTTCAGTATATATCTGGTCGACCCATGTTAGTATGTGATTGGGCGGTGTACCATACCATGAGTCATAAACCTTCAAAGTACCCCCCAGGGAACAACATGCACGTTCTCAGACGCCTAAAATGCCTTAACCACCGACAGTCTGGGTGTAAGGGGAATCTATTTCACCGATATACAATTCAGTTCCAGATTACCTTTAAACAGTTGAGCGTCATGTCCGATAACGTTTACATTTAGAATGTAACGCAACTGTTTTTATGTAATCTTGGAAAGTGTAGATCGCATTGACATTAGATCGGTGAAATAGATTCTTCTAATACTCAGACGGTCGGTAAGAACTATAAAATATGCACATGTGCTAAAAATCGAAACAAAAATCACTTAACCATTTTTGAAACAAAGTTCCGGTACCGTATTTAGCGGTGAGCTTCACGTAGGTTCTCCCCCTTGGTTACAACCATGTTTACATGTATTTCGTTATCAACATTTTACATATACATATATTCATTACACAGCGATACATAACTGAGAAGAAAGCTATTTCTAACTTGTACAAAGTCTCTCTTCCCTCGGATATCAACACAGAGACATGCTCCTTAAACATAAAAGCTGTCTACGGTGTTTAAATACTTATTTATTCTTTCTACTATAGTGTTTTCCTTATTTATTTTTTCGAGACAATTTTCTGAATTAAGAAAAACTAATGCATGTAAAATTATTTTAATCATACCATAGCGTAGTAGCTCGATGGTTAGTCATTTCTAAATACATATATATATCGTAAATTCCGTTGTTGTGAATTTAATTATCTCCCTTTATAAAATTAAATATATATGAATTCACTGTATCTATATGATTCAACGGGTTTATAAACCTGTCCTTTATATAGCATGTGAGAAGTCATGAATCCTTAACTGGATCCTACTCATATAAAGCTATCAGTTCATGTATGTAAATTTGTCCACCCTGTCCAGATGCGTTGCATGTAATTCCATAGTATATAAGTCATGGTCAACACCATATTTATTGGTTTGGCAGAAGCCTTGATATTGTATCTATGGTTTGCATTGTAGCTAGGCGCACTCGCCGTAGTCTGGTCTGTACATTTATGTCTTGGTTATTCCCAAAAAATTATCTCCATATTACGGTGTTCCGTTAGGGCCATCGTGCTATCGCTTTGTCAACAAGCATGCGCGATGCCACGATAGCACGATGACACGATGGTGATGACACGATAGTACGATAACACGATGGTGATAGTACGATGACACGATGGTGATGACACGATAGCACGATGACGATGACGCGATGATACGATGACACGATGGTGATGGAGCGATGCTACGATGACACGATGACGATGACGCGATATTACATCGCGTCATCGTCATCGTGCCATCGTGTCATCACCATCGTGTCATCGTACCATCACCATCGTGTCATCGTGTCATCGCGTCATCGTTATCGTGCCATCGTGCCATCACCATCGTGTCATCGTACCATCACCATCGTGCTATCGTACTGTCGTGTCATCACCATCGTGTCATCGTGCTATCGTAGCATCGCCTTCCTGTAAGACATGCGAATAATAATAATAATGGAACACATCATGCATTCAAATATTCGGGGTTATTTTGTGTCAGGTTATACATAACCCTGAGACACAAATGCTGCTGAAAAGTGAAATTCATATAAGATACACAGTCATATGTTTTCTTTTTATATTATAATCACTAAATGTGAGTTATTTATGCGTTCAAATATGTTATTACGTGAATGGTAAATTATTGAGAAGGTACATATTATGATTATAGTCCTTTCGACAGATTCACAAAAAAGTTGATGTCGATCCGGTAAACAACAGACAAAATCTTAAATGTTAAAATAGTTGGTGTATAATACCGATGCGTAGTGGTCTGTCCGTCTGCCTGCCTGCCTGCCTGCCTGCCTGCCTGCCTGCCTGCCTGTCTGTCTGTCTGTCTGTCTGTCTGTCTGTCTGTCTGTTTTTTTGTTTTTTTTTGTTTGTTTATGTGTTCATTCGTTCGTTAGTTCCATCGTCCGTCCGTCCGTCCGTTCGTTCGTTTTTTCGTTCCTTCAGGCGACCGGTTTACCTAAACACTTTTTCCTGGGATCCTATGAGGCAAACCAGTACTCGAGCACGCCTATCTCTGCAAGTAACTGATGACTTTTTCAGTTCAATCAGCGATGTAACACAAATGACAATAAGGCGTAATGCCGTATATCAGTCAATCATCACAGAGACTATGGCTGGGCGATATGTCACCTTTGGTAGAGTTTTGAGTGTCTTAAAAGAAAGTTGAATGTCGAGTTAGAAAGTCGAGTGTCGAGTTAGAATTCGAGTGTCGAGAAAGAAAGTTTAATGTCGAGTAAGAATGTCGAGTGTCGAGTGAAAAAGTTCAGTGTCGAGTGAGAAAGACGAGTGTCTAGTAAGAAAACTGAGTATTGAGCAAGAAAGTCGAGTGTTGATTAAAAATTATTTTTGGTAGTTAAACACCCAATTAGGAATTAGTGAGCACTGTTCAAAGTGGATTGGCCATACATGGTAAAGACGGGCCCTGTTCAATCAGTTGGTTACATGTCTAACTGTCAATCCAGGGGTCATGAGTTTGAATACCCGCCAGTAACATACAACACATTCTCCGTGATGACTATTAAAAAAAATGTCAGTCTCATTGTCATTCGTCTCTTACCACTGTTTCAAAAGTGTTATGGATAAGTCGCCCCAAAGACAACTCGTCCCACATTTTGAGACAACTCGTCCCAAGTTTCGAGACAGCTTGTCCCCTATTTAAAGACAACTCGTCCCATCAAAAGACAAGTTGTCCCAATTAATTATTTCCTGTACCATGTAAAACTGGAAAGATATCAGTAAGTTGCACAAATGAGTTTAACTGATTGTCTGTTAACACTTACTTTAAATGTATTTATTTCACATTGATGTGACACAAGTTATTATTATAAATCACGTTCGGTGTATTCTTGGGTAGTAACAGTACTAAGCATATACGAATATAGTGTCCGTCTCACGCATAACCGTGGCGGGGGATCAAACCCACGACACTCTGATCGTCTGCTAGCTCTCGATAGCATAACAATTACGCTAAACACTCAACTCAACAATCAAATGGTAAGAGAAAAGTGAACAAGTTCATTGTTCAAGTGACATATGACTGAATGTACATTGTATTGTATTGTTGGGTGTTTATTGTCGTTTTCAACAACTGTTCAGTGCTGGCACACATGAGTATCATGCCGAACCTAATACCGTCTAGACAACTAGACTAAAACTTTGGAATTCATTTAAATACATTAATTATTTTATTATATATTCATTGTCGTGTTAAAATAAAGTACACGAGTAAGCGTTCCTCTTGATTTTCCATTTCTAGTTATAGAAGAAGAAGAAGTAGAATAAGAAGTAAAAGGAGGAGGAGGAGAATAAGATTATACACAGTTTCCCATCAAAGTACAAAGTTGCAGTAATATGCATATTTAAACACATAAACACAAAACGAGTTGAATGACTAACATGTACATACTTAAATATAAACACATAACCATACCTTCCGATACTATTATAAGAATCCCACTTAAATACAGGAAGGCGATGCTACGATAGCACGATGACACGATGGTGATGGCACGATAGTACGATAGCACGATGGTGATGGTACGATGACACGATGGTGATGACACGATAGCACGATGACGATGACGCGATGATACGATGACACGATGGTGATGGAGCGATGCTACGATGACACGATGTCATCGTACCATCACCATCGTGTCATCGTGTCATCGCGTCATCACCATCGTGTCATCGTGCTATCGTGGCATCGCGTGTGCTTGTTGACAAAGCGATAGCACGATGGCCCTAACGGGACACCGTACCATATATATCATATTATACAATAAAATATTGCTTACAATCCTTACCTCACACTATGGAACCTGTTTAACTCCAACTACAATGTCGAGTATATTAGTAATATGTTATAAAAAAACCGTCTGCGCACTGCCCATAGTACACAGTCTAACTAATTATATGGTGTTAATTACAGACTACGCAGTAGATAGCATATCGACCACGTCCTGTTTCGCGTAATAACACATCTATAGCAATAAATTGTGTGCATTGATGCAGTGCACACACTATACACATGTACATGCTTATCACACAGCCTTACGTTATATACACCGCGTGACAATTGTGTAGAATGTAAAGTAGCAAAACTTTACTTTGCGTCGCGTTAAGAAAGAAACCATATACCGTATCATAATGTGATACTATACACAGTATCATACTGTTATACCATATACCGTATCATACTGTGATACCATTCACTTTATAAAAATGTGATAACATACACCGTTGTATTACGTGATACCATACACCGTTGCATTATATGATATAACACACCATTGCTTTACGTGATACCATACACCGTACCCTACGTGATACCATATACACTGTTACATTACGTAATATCATAATGTGATATCATACACCGTATCATAATGTGATACCATTACCGTTGCATTACGTAATATTAAACACCGTAACATAATGTGATACCATAATGTGATAACATACAGTCACAGTATCGTAATGTGATAACATACACCGTATTATAATGTGACACCATACACAGTTGCATTCCGTGATACCATACACCGTTGCGTTACACGACACCATACACTGTATCATAATGTAATACCAAACACCGTAACATAATGTGATGCCATACACCGTACCCTAATGTGAGAACATACACCGTTGCTTAACGTGATACCGAATCATATGTGATACCATACGTCGTAATATAAAATTAGACTCTGCGCATCGTATAATTTTTGCCACTGAGTTTAATAAATTATAAATAATAAATGAGCACATAAAAAATGTTTTGCAGTGACAAACATTGGCACAACTATATATTTTAACATTTTTATTAAGAACAGTTGATATTTTACCAACTGTCAATTGAGAATACAATGGACTGTTCCTCCAATGGAGAAAAGACACTGCGTCTTTAACTGCCTTCATCAGCCCGCTCACTGCATCAGCCGGCTGACTCATCACACTCAAGAGTATTTTACCACCGAAGAACCATGATATAAGCAGAGAGACACGCCCTACACACGATACCTAGCCCTTCCTGGGTTATTAATGAACCTTTCTCCTTTGATTATTAACAATTAACTAATGACATGTTAATTTATTTATTTTGTAAATTTAAACACACATACTTTGAGCCAGGAGCTTGGAGGAGCCGCGAGAATACCAGGAGCATGCCAGGCTAATGACCTAAATAAGGATGTGATTGGCCGGTTCTGGGAAATCTTCAGAAAATACCTTCATCACATTTCCAAGCCGGGCCCAATTTGCTCAGCCGGTTACTCATCTGACTATCAATCAAGGGTCGTGAGTTCGAATCCTCGCCCGGAAACAGTATCCGTGATGATTAATATACGATATTGTGTCTCATTTTCATTCTTCTCTCATCGCTGATTCAAGTGGGGAAATTATCAGTTACTTGCGTAGATGAGGTGTGCTCAAGTACTGGTTAATCTTTCAGGATCCCAGGAAACAGTTGTTAAATATCTTAGCTTCAACAGTGTCCTTTCGGATATTTAACTGTTGCCGTTTTGTTTTGTAGCTGTTGCTGCTAATGCTATTTTCTATGTTGATGGTGTTGTTGTTGTTATTGTTGTTATTGCGTTGTTGTTGTTGTTGTTGTTGTTGTTGTTGTTGTTGTTGTTGTTGTAGTCGCTGATGTTGTTGTAGCTGTTACTGCCGCTGATACTGTTGTTGCTGTTGTTGTAACTGCTGATGTTGTTGTAGCTGTTACCGCTGTTGTTGTTGTTTATTAATGTTGTAGTTGACAAATGAAATTAAATAAAAAATAAATTTTACATTACGTCGGCATGACATATAAACAGCAAACAAACACATACCGGGAAGTCTTCCTGGATCTAGATTATAGCCATATATACGTGGGAATATTAAAAAAACATGCTGTTTATTAATGGTATTTATTTGTATGGTGAAACTTTCCACATATATTTCTTCCTAGTTCCTTGTCTGATAATATCAATATATTGTTATACCATTGTCAGCTGTAGTCATATTACTATATGTTTTACATGTTTTTACGTAGCTTGTTTATTTTTCATGAATTTGCTCTTGTGTTTATTTAACCCGTTTGGTTATCAACGACCTTGCCATGAGTAGTATAATAGGAGCTAAAATAGACCTCTTTGACATTTTTGAGTATGCGACTGTCTTGAGTAAACCGATGTTGAAGAATACCGATAATCGCCGAAGGCGAACGATCGTGTACGGAAACGGCCGAGCGAGTTTCGGCTTTTATTTCTACTTCGGTAATTACTTTACTTTTCTTTCATTTGATCAGTCATTAGGTTGTTAGCGCGTATTTGAATAAAGAAAGCGGAACAGTTACGAAGTTGTTTAACTTTCTAAATATTTTCTAAACATGGTACAAAAACGAACGAACGCGTGCACGAGATCAGTTTCTAGTAAAATGCTGAACATTTCAGAGAACGTTGAATTAGAGGATGACACAATTTTGGATAATTCTAGTTTGTCTGAAGATATAAAAACGTCTTTTCAATATGATTCAGTTTTGAATATATTTGTGGTAGGACCGGAAAAGGTCCGTAAGGATGGAAATAAATGGATCGGGATCGGGGTGGAGGAAACTGAAAACATTATAAAAGTTTTGCCTGTTGCTAGAAAATTGATCAGTACATATACCTCAAAGAGATATTTGAAACCTATAGATATCCCGTTCGAAACATGAAGGGGCGAGATTGGAGATTTAATCACGGTTCTGTTTGTGAAGGAAAACGCTTACAAAAGAGGTGAGTTCGATATAGACATTAGAAAATGCGTCAAAAGAGAAAAAGGAACATATACGTACACATTAGAAGGTATAAGATTCAGCAAAACATTGATACCGGATATTATCGACAAACTTCGACTTTATCAGTCTTTGATTGAATCAGTAATCGAGAAAACTTCGGAAGTAATGAAAATGTCAATGGCTCAGGAGCTAATTCAAGAAATCACAGAGTTTGTTAACGAACAGAGAAATTGTGAAGGGTGTCAAATAAATCCCCCCTCCCAAAAACAACACATGGGATTTCAAGGATGGTTTTCAGAGGATCAAACCTCATAGGAAGAGTTCGTGGATCTGTATTGGTTCGCGACAAAAGCCTCCATCCAAGAAGACGATGTATTAAAAAAGGCCACAGAAGCATCCTTACTGCTACCGGAAATACAGGTACGACAATATCAACTTTTATAAAGAGTATACTTCTTAATAACATTTCGTTGTTTATAAAGTAACGAGCTTTAACTGTAATGGTAACATATCTTAAATTTACTGCATACCTTAAAATATTACCGTTATTTAAATGTTTTATAAAAATATATTAAAAGGTGTCGTTAACTATTTGTCTTTTGAAACGTTTAAAGAATCTATCTGTTGGTTCAATATTTTCATTTAAAATATATATATATATATATATATATTTGCAGGAATACTTCATACCTTTGACTTGCGCCCTGATATAGAAGATAGCGATTTTGAGAAAGATCGTTTTGAAGAAAGACGAAATGATAGACCACGTGTTCATAGCGTTTATAGAAAACAATTAACGGACATATGAACGTTTATATTTGTATATATTTGCAAGAATACTTCATACCTTCGACCTGCGCACTGAGTGATATAGAAGACAACCATTTGAGAAAGATGATTTCGAAGAAAGACGAAATGGTAGACAACGTGTTCTTAACGTTTGGAGAAAACAATTGACGATACTGTTAAATGTGGCAAAAATCAGTAAAATATATCTTTAACATATTGTATATTTTTAATATTGCTTATTTGATATTATTCATTGTTCATCTAAATTGTACAAATGTTTGTAATGTAATGTTGTAATAAAAGTTAACATTAACGTTGTTTGTTGTTCCAGTTTAAACCGATTGTGTTATAAAAGTAATACGGAAAAAAAACACAACATGGTTAATATTAAAATTATATCAAACCTTAAGATCTATTAAGAAATCTTGTTTTAACAAAACCGTCGCTGCGGGCTTTAAGTTTTGAATGTATGGAAAATAAAATCGCTTTAGTATACTTGTTAATGTTCTTAAAATAGCCTTAGCTAAAAACGAACGAACGAATGTACGAACACTATCTCTAGCAAAATGCAAAATATTTCAGAGAACGTTGAATTGGAGGATGACAAAAGTATCGGCCTTTTTTTGTGTTTTTTATCTATATCAGTAGATGGTTTGAAGCGGAAAAGGGAAAGAGGTTAAGGTTTTATTTTTACATTATGTATATAGACTAACATAAAAAAGCAGACGTAAAGTTTTCATGTGTTAATTGTTTCATTACATTTTACAGAACAGTATTTTTTCTCATTTGAATATTTACATATAACACTCCGTTTCAATAATGGTATCGCCTATCCACGACGATGTACAAGCATATTAGGTTTTATTCATCAACGACAAAAAGGGTGTTAGGTTAACGCAAACAAAAAATAAAATAATAATACCAGCGAACGTTGAGCTGTTAGAAAACACGTATTTAATATACAAAATTACCGTAAATATTATACAGTTAATTATATTTTGCTTATTAGTTTTTAACAAAAATAGTATTCAGTCTAGCCGTGAGATCTGTAAGACAATGCCTTTATTTAATTACTAGACACTATACTGAGAATATCTTCATTAATTGGTTGGCAGATTGAAGAAATCTAGCCGTGAGATCTACAAGACAGTGCTTATATTTACATACTAGACAATATACTGAGAATATATTCATTTATTGGTCAACAGATTCAATAAATCTAGCCGTGAGATCTGTAAGACAATGCCTTTATTTAATTACTAGACAATATACTGAGAATTTCCGTGAGATCTGTAAGACAGTGCCTATAGTTAAATATTAGACATTATACTGAAATATCTTCATTTATTGGTTGACATATAGAAATCTAGCCATGAGATCTGTATAAGACAGGGCCTATAGTTAAATACTAGACACTATACTGACAATATCTTCATTTATTGGTTCACACACACACACACACACACACACACACACACACACACATATAATCGTATACTTTCACATAGCAGTGTTCGAGTGCTGAAATTAATAGGCAGTCACGTTACATATCGTAACCATTTTATCAATTTTAAGACACTACATGTCATATATGGCAACCGATTTCATTGCTGGGTAGATCCAAAATGCATATACACGAACCACAGTAAAATCACCGTTCATCCACAAGACACTAGAACATGATGTGTTATGGAAAACATAACATTGTTCGATGGTGAATGTTTTTATCAAACTAAATGAAGATACTTACGCTACAAAAATGTAATTAAAAAAGTTCCATGTAAGCTGTATAAATATACAGGAGTCATGCTCCATTTAACACCGTGCATCATTAAGGTGTAAGCCCACAGATAATTTTCTTTCTTATTTCCACAATGAATGAAACATTTTTAAAGGCCTGTCATTCATGGAAAGACTCTAAATCAAGGAATAAATGAAATTTATAATCTATTGTTAGTTGATATCTGCAGGGTCAAAATAGTATAAGAAATGTAGGGATCATGTTTCATTCAAATGTTTGTTTTTCTGTTTACTACATACACTGAAGACAAAGCGAAAGTAGACAATGCTTTCAAAATGTTCCCAATCCATCAATAATGCCATTCAAATAAAAAAGAAAACAGCATTAAATAGGCCGGGAAAATGCACTTTGGAATAAGAAGAAACAAGGATTATTTATCACCGCCATTATCCTTTCTGCATCCACAGGTGTGCCACGCCCAAAACATTACGTAATATTTATGAAGGTTACAAATGAACACATTTTCTTCTCTATTATTAAAATATTACAGGTCGTTTAAAATAAAATAAAGAGAATAATACATTTTGACATAATATATAAAAATGACCATTGATTTTAAATTTTGGAATGTGTATTCTTTAAGCTAAGAATATTGAATACATAACTTAATATATATATATCTAAGTATATAATTTAGTAACTAATTGAGTATATAATTTACTATATCATTCAATATATACTGGAATATAATTGAAATTGATTTTTGTAATTGAATACATAACTGAACACTAAATTCAGTAGTATATATTTTAAATATATCATTGAGTATAGAATTACGTATATACTATGCCTATAATTATAAATGAATGTATGATTGAATATATAATTGAATACATAATTTAATACACGATTAAAATATTTACTATATAACTGAATATATAATACATGGTTTATTAGATTATCAGTAGTTGATATATGTAACTTCAATGAAATTAAGAAACATAAGCATACTGATGAAGTATCTCGATCCCCGCTGATTTCTCCAACTCGGTACTGGTTCAATATTTAGTGTCATTTTTATGCTATCGAGGGTTTACAGACGATCACTTAACCTAACCACTGTTTCTTGGGATCCTGAAAGGTTAACCAGTACTCGAGCACATCCCATCTCCGTAAGTAACTAATAATTTCCCCACTTGAAGCAGCGGTGGGAGACGAATGCCGTATATCAATCATCACGGAGACTGTTGCCGGGCGGGGATTCGAACTCGCGACCCCTGGATTGATAGTCAGACGCGTAACCGACTGAGCTAATCAGGCCCGGCTCAATCGATCCAACATAAATAAATATTAACCCATTTAATTATGTTATTCCCTTGGTGTTGATACTATAAACGTATAAATGTACACATGTACAATCAAGTTGTCCTGGTAATTATAAAAGTTTTATTATTATTATTATTATTGTTGTTATTATTTTTTTCATTATTATGAGTAGTAGTATTGTTATTATTATTGTTTCATTATTATAATTATTATTATTATTAATATCATTATAATTTTTAATAGCTTCTGTGACCACTGTTCATGTATAGCAGGTATTTAACACATCAAATTAAGTTGAAGCTTGTCTTCAGTTGATCATCCAAAGTCTATCAATCCAAGACATTTCTTGCTAAATAGTGTTGTAATCAAAAATCAAACAAGAGTGGGGAATTTGACCAAAGCCCTAAAACAATGCTTTCTTTCTTATTTACTTACTAATTGCGAGATTCGGTTTCGACCAATGAATTATTTCACAAAGTGCTTCCATGCACGTGTGGCGGGCAATAAACAACGCCAACAACACGCGAGAACACCAGTAACAAAAAAAAAGACGAAGACGAAAACTGGGTTTCTATGGAATTGAATTTGTTGGTGACTTTATGGATGTTATTTCACGTTGAAATAATAACAGAAAAGTGTAATTATTATACATGACTGTCTCTATACAAGTAGACAGACACCGATCCCTAATGTTCAAATCTTCTCAGAACTCATTATTTATTAAATGTTGTTCTGAGACCAATCCGCACGTACTTTGTAAATCGTGTTATTGCAGTTGTCTTAAATAAAAATGAAATAAACTGCATAAAACGGAGCCTTTATATCAAATATTTGCTAGACGGTATTATATCCATTTTTATTATTATATCCATTTTTATATGTCAATGAATTACCATATATAAGGCGCGTACAAATATCGTCTTCGGTTCATTTTATACAATGAAAACTGAAATAAAATCAATTGCTTTAAATTACTAAATAAAAAAAAATGTTGTTGTTTTATTTTAAATTCTTTACTCTCATTATTTATGTAACTGATAACAAATTAAGTATCGTCTGACTATTGTTTTCTTATACGCATTCCGATATATGTTGTATGTTATATGTGTTATATGTAAATTTTGTTATATGTAATATGTGTTATATGTAATATGTGTTATATGTAATATTACAAAAGCTTTTTTTAACGTTATTTGTGTTGTTTGTAAAATGTTCAGGAACAGAAAAATACATATGATCATCGGATAATAACAAATGTTGCTGTTTACAATAGTCTCTTTTGGCTCTATGCAGAATGGAATAATGCTAGTATATGTTGTATGACATGTTAACTGTGCTTATACAACATTTGTTTAACTACAAAGAATAAAATATATCTGGAAGCATGCTAAAACGTCCATTTCCTTAATTGTGTTTTAGTTGAAATAACATAAAAAATATTTTCGTTAAATATGTGTAACTACTTTACATACATGGGTTAATTTATACATTGTATATGCATGTTTGTTCATGCCTTATGTGTGCGCGTTAACCTCTCCACACCTGCAGGGGAGGAAATATAGAACAGAACAGAACAGAACATTCTTTTATTTTGGCTTAAGCATTACAAAAGCTTTTCACCATAAATGACATATATAAATACATAATCAAATACATAAGGCACATGCAAAAATGCATATCAATATTAAATACAAACATTTTAGAAAATATGGTAGTAATAATAATAATTATGGTGGTAATAGTTATTATAGTGAGAGTGAATAACATGGCTGGTTGACTTGTTATTGACATATGACTTATTATAATATAATCAAAAATATTAGCTAATTAGGTGTTTGCATTAAGCACCTGTTCTCGCATTTTAAATGCGTTGATACAATATGATGCAAGTTTGTTTAAGACAGACTTTTTGTTTGACTGCAGAAGATCAATGAATTTGAACATACTAGGTTTATTGATATAATACTTTGGAATATATTGCTTGCGCAGATCATTATAATGAGGACAGATTAAAATAAAGTGATATTCATCTTCTATATCGTTTTTGTTACAAAGCACACATTTCCTTTCATTTCTAACTATGTTCCTGTGACGTCCGGTTTCTATGTACAAACTATGAGATGACAATCTTATTTTGGCAATAATGGGTCTATGTTTTTTGTTGTTCAGTTTTATCAAGTAGTCTGATATTTGGTTAGTATGTTTAATATTTCTGTACAAAGACAACGAAGTGTGGATTGAAATAGTTTCTTGCCAATGATGTATATGAATATCTCTTAATCTATTCCTTAACAATGGTATGAACAAGTTTACAATAACTGAGCCAGGATATATCAATATTTCTGCAAAGCCGCTTTGGCAAAATAAATTTCGCACTTTCGAAGACCAGTTTTTTGCATTATGGTTTGTTTCAATTTTTGTCTCTGTACATTTTTAATGGTGTTCAATATACAGTGGGAATCTATCCGTTTCTGAGTATAAAGATAAACTATTTGTAGACATTTTTACATTGAGCATTCATTTACAGATTTTTCTATGCACCCTTTCCAGCTGCTCTGATTTATCAAAACCCCATATTTCGCAACCATAATTCAAGACAGATAGAACGTGTGAGTCAAATAGGTTAAACATTATATTGATAGGTATTTCATATGCTTTTATTATGCTAAAAAAGGCACTCATTGCCCGCAAGGCTTTACCAGATAGAGTGCTCGCGTTTTTAATAAATGACCCTCCACTTGACAATACTATACCTAGATAATTGAAACTGTGGACTATTTCAATTTCTGACCCGGAATATGTCCATTTATCATTTTTACTTAACATCCCGTCCTTTTGAAATACAACGATCTTAGTTTTTTCTGTATGAACTGTTAAATTCCATTTGTGGCAATATATTTCTAGATTATTACTTGTAATCCCTTTTTTTGTTTCTGAACATAACACTGTATTATCAGCAAACATCAAAAGATAAATAGATAGCTGATCAAGTGTTATTCCTATATCGATGTTAACTTGAAGAGACAGTTCAATGTCATTTAAAAATAACGAGAAAAATATCGGCAGGGCTATCTCCCCTTGCAATAGTCCTACTTCGCGATTATGTAATCGGCTAAATAGTGAGCAATTGACATGACGCGACCTGTCAATCAAACCAACCACCCGATAAACTATTGACCAATCAGTGTCCAGATACGACGAGGCTTATAGCCGATGTTGCTATCCGCCATGACCTTCGACAAGCTCCGACAAAGCAGCAATAGTCAATGTTGTTTTGAACGTTAATTTCGCTTCTATTTTTATCGTTTATTTGACAATTTAAAATGGTGAAACGATGTCAATGGGGTCTTTGTGACTCCGACAGTAGATATCCTAAAGACTAGCCGGGGGAGTGAAATTTATTCCATTTCCGAAACCGAATACTAAACTGGAAAAATGCTTGAGATGGATAAAAGCGTGCGGGCGTCCTCACGATCAGCTGAATACAAACAAAATTAATGGAAATTACCACATGTTTGTTTGTACAAAGGTACGTTTTAACTTAAAGAATATAATCGAAGTTGCGTAGCCGCTTTGTCAATCTATTTCAAACACAAAACGTCATATCCTTGGCCGGGTTTTTCCTGTTTGCACCAATAGCTTTATTCGTTTTATTTTTGTTCAGAGGTCGAATCGCCATATTTGGTATTGGTAAATAACGACTTCTCGTTGACACTGATTATTTATAGGACGTGTTATACGGGATCATCCAATCCCTAAGAATTTGCCATATCAAAAATCGTAAAAAAAATCTGTCAACGTACAATTATTTGGACTAATCTTGAAAGGTGCTGCTGTACCTGGTATAGATCGGACTCATGGAACGAAAATAAGGCAGTCATGATGAATATCGTTAAAACATACACTTAGTTTTTTTTATAAGAATTAAAGAGTTAATTTACCCCGCTTTACAAGAACAGTGTGTATCAGTGACTTGGCCGATCGAAATATGAATAATATGCGGCTTCTCATTCTTTCGCTGCGACCGGTACGTTGTCGCCTTTACAGTACATTCTGCATCATTTTTTTTTCCACAGACACATTCACTGATGCAAAGTAGCTCTCATTTGCATACTTTCTGCCTTGAATTCGTTGCCTAAGAGTTGGAAGATACGGTAAAAAGCTTTCGCCAAAATCACTCGGTAAACAATGTAAACTTCGTGAGGTCGCCGTTTTGGTTTATGCGTGTCGGAGGTCATCTGGTTGCGTGGTCACGTGACGAGTGGGTGGAGCTACTCTGGGAATCGCGTCGTGCCAATTCCAGATGGATCCGCGGGCGTTCTTTTGAAATGTTGTATCAACCATGCATGTATCGGCTGGTTAGACTAGGGAATACATGAGATTCTATTTGTATAACAAGGTTATCTAAGGTCTTAGCAATAATGAATGGAATTGGATCGCATAACAAGGGGTAGAAAAATAGAATATAATTTTCGCTAGCATTGTGAACCGAAGTATTTGTAATTTGCGTTCTGAAATTGCATATATTAACTGTTCTGTGCTTCCTCTGTACTTTGATTAAATACGTCATTATGTGTGACGTAACTCTCCAGTTATTTTCCAGCTGTACTCCTTCTTAGGCATTGTAATAAAATAATTAAATCGAGTAAAGGAAAAGTTATTAAACAAAACGCTCCTAGAGAAAGAACAAAGGGAGATATAGCCTATATTTACCTTTTCTTGTATATCGACTGCTTCACAAGTTCATATTCAAAGTTTATTAGCAACTCGGCAAGACATTTGCCTTTGGCCATTTACAATGATTACAGAAATATGGAAAAAGACAATAATATACATAATAAATGACCTTAATATGTTTTCCTAATATCAGTATACCTTGTATATGATATTCAGATTCAATTCAATTACATTTTGAATACACAATTTACAAAAACGATTTTCTCTATCTATTCTACCAATTTCGATTTCTAATGAGTGTGAACTTCACTTTAGACATGAAAATTGTTTTGTCAATGCATCATTATCTATTTTATCAATATAATCTACGTAACAAAAGGAGGTCTTAAGTTTTCTATAATAATCAAGTTTAGACATATATATACAAGCATTCCATTCTTGGATGAAATGGTCACGTAATCGTCCCTTTAATAATGGCAAATAGTTAATATTATAATCGAAGTAACTAAGTACATTTGGGAACCCAAAGTGCTCAATTAATGAGTTCATGCGATTTGCCCAGCAGCAACAATTTATATTTTAACATTGATCTGTATACATTGTATGAATTGGTGAATTAACATTTTTCATATTTTTTAACCAGAACTGATGGTAGTCTCCCTAATTCGCCAAAGACGGCCATGTTAGGTGTTTGTTGACGGACACTCAATATGTATGTACAGAATTTAATATCAACTTCCTTGTAGTTATAGACTCCTCGTACTTCAGAACCAAATAAAAGAATAGGTACCACAACACTATTAAATAAAGATAATTTGTTTTTTACATTTAATTTAACTGTCAAAAAGTGATTAAAGATTATAATATACCCCAAGGGCTTGATCTGCTAATGTCACAGCACCAGACATATCACCTGTATAAACAAACTTGACACCTAGATAGATAAAGCAATCACCTTTTTCATTTCGTTCATTATTAATAAAGAAGTTAACATTATGCAATTTTTCTTTTTTTTTCCAAAAATGCAATGGTTTGTTTTATTAACACTAATTTTTTATCTCCATTCTAATGAATAGCAAGAATTATTATCAATTGAGCTTGTAATCTATTGGGATCAGTTCTGACTAGCAAGGTATCATCAGCAAATAAATTTAAATACATTAATAATATATTGAAGTCTTTTTAGTCAGTGTATTAAAATCTATTGTTGTGTGTATATCATTAATCAATAAAATGAAAGTGGTTCCCCTTGTTTCAATCCAAGCGAGACGTTGATAAACTCAGACATATACATTTCGAAAGATAGTTTGACACATGACTTTACATCAGCTTATATAAATTTATTATATTAATCATTTTTCAGCTAATACCAGACTTTAACAGTTTAATCCATAGAGCATTAACAAGAAATTGCACAACAATCACAATGTTAATTGTAATCCTCTTTGATTTTTTTACTGTCTGCCAACGTTTTGTAAATAGTGCGTAGAAGCAAAGGTCAACCAGTAAGTTTAATGCCAATGTTTTAGTCTTTCAATCTTGAAAATTAACTTTCTTACACTTTTATGAATACTGCATTCTTACAGAAAGCTAAATGTATGATTTTTGGTATTATATCATTAGAACTAATTTGTGTGCCCTCTTTCATTTTTAATGGCAGTGCTTTAGCATGATCTAACATGATTTGTTCCTGTACAGCAAATCTACAACCGTGTATCGTTTTAATGCAAACCTGACAACCACCAATAAAATAGTTCCACCCCCTGATAAGCGTTCGAAATCATTATAAACAGTAGATTCGCCTATTTCAACGATAACATTAATATTTTAACAGACAGCGACGATTTATACCTATAAACACTTGTGTACCGTATATATTTAGTGCTATTCATCAGCACAAAGGAATTAAAGTGCATGAATAGAGACGCTCTGAACTATGATCACGTGACCAAAAGATTTTTTCAGGATGCCATCTTGGACAGCAATTCAAGACAGACAACTGCGTTTTTAACAATTAGTCAAATATGTATTTACCATATTTCATTGAATACGAAACTTTTCTAGATCTGTCCCTTATGCAAAGGAACTATACTTATATAGTTCCCTGCTAAGTATATAGTTCCTTGCTTATGCCAATAAACAATCAATACTCGTTCTAAAATAGAGATATGCTAATGTCGATCACCTGACCTGCGGTTTCTCCCAAATGTTTAAAAATAGACTTGTATTCCTAAAAAATATTCGAGATTGATCGAGTTATGAATAATGTCAGTGCTGTTATTTTGTTATTTAGTAAATATTTCATATATTCCCAATAATTGGAACGGTAGATAATTTCTATTTAAACATATAAGAGTTAAAGCATTATGTTTCCGTACAAAATGCACAAACATCCAGATGTGTTTAAAAATCGGCGCCATAACATTTCAGCTAGTGCGATTCCGTTTATGGGGTGATATAGGGCCCTAGAAAATATAAATGTAAGAATCAATTATAAATGTCGACATACACATTTCAACTTTTCTTCTTTCACTGCTGCGCTAGAGAAACCAATAAAGAAAATAGTAAATGAATATACTCAAAGTGGAATTCATCGTGCTAGATTCAGAGCACTAAATGACATTTTATATATGATAAAAAGCTTGTCATTTCTGAAAATACCACGAGTTGAGTTGAATATACAAATCTCATATCAATGAATTTTAATTTATATCTTGAAGTTGGACATTTGCCAAATTTAAGAGTTGATATTCCTACTATAGCAGAAAATACGCTTTCAAAGGCAAATCATTCAGTTACATGCTCTGACATATTGGAGAAAAGGGTCAACGTTAAGCATAGAGCATGTAGATTTTGTACCCTGTATGAGAATCAAAGGTTATCGGGATTATTCTACTTCAACGTATGCAAACTGACCTGTTTGTCTCAAACAATAGCGACATTTTACATCTTATATGCTCCGCTCCTATCAGCACTGTAGTGCTTTGATTTCTTTCTTTTCTAATGTCGGTCTCTATTGTTTTTATATTATTTACTTCCAATTTATTTATAAACTAAAATAAAAATCATATTTGACAATGTATATTTTTTTGTGGTCTTGTAGATTTTAAAGTATAATACAGGTTTTAAAAATTTCAGGAAAATTTTTTTCATAAAATAAACTTGTTGACAAATTTAATTCATACATAATTTTTCTTTTTTTCTTTCTTCTTCTTCAAATTCTTCTTCTTCTTCTTCTTCTTCTTCTTCTGAATTATTTAATAAATAATATAAAATAATCATGGATGTAAGTAAACAATTTTTAAGGTTCCAATAACACCCCCACCCTCACCCTCCCACAGTTCGATTTGTTATTATGCGTGTTAAAATTCTGCATTAATTATTATAAATATATAATTCAGTACCTGCATACAATCGATGAACTAACTGGAACTTTATTCTTATAATAGAAATCGATGTATTGTTGAATGTGTGTGACTGTAATATTGACAATAATTGAGGGAGTGACACACATGTGTTTGTTAATTGATGATAGACAGAGACATATTTTATTGACTTAAACTTTACAGTTTCTCATCATTATACATACAATTGACAATATTTTTGCACATGACAGATATAAGCATTATAAACATTAAATTTTGCAAAAGTATAAAATGTTTAGTATGTATACGTGTCTGTTAAACAAAATATATTAAGTAACAAAAACATATGATTTACCCATATAATCTTAGTATTTTACCCACCCAATTATAATAAAGTAATTCAGCTTATTTATTAACAACACATACATAACATTTGACATAGCTTTCGTGAGAATGTACTATTTATTCATTAATTTAAAATAAAGTTCGGAATAGAGCGTCTAATTTTTAAAGCTTCCGATATGTAATTGCTAAGTTTAGCAAGTTCAATTTTGTTTGAAGATTGTAACAACGTTACAAATTTGACCATACTTGGTCTTCTAATATAATATTTTTTTATTAACTTATTTCTAATATCAGTATACATAGAACACAATAAAACAAAATGGAATTCGTCTTCAATATCGTTACTGTTACAAATTTGGCATTTACGTTCGTTTCTATCTAATCTGTCCCTGGAATATCTACCAGTTTCGATTCTAAGTGAATGAAAAGAAAGTCGTAATTTAGTTACAAAGCTGCGTAAGGTTTTCGTACACAATAAATCAAGATAGTTTTCATAACCAAAAGTTGATTTTACATTTCTGTATAAAACGTTGAGAACCCTATTTGAAATGAGATCTGCATTCCAGTTTTGAATAAAACAATCTACTACTTTTTGGCGAAATATCGAAATAAATGTATTATTAATACCACTAGTTGGTTCATCCCAAACATACATAAACCCATAGTTATGTAACATACATTTTACATTTGACAACCAATTTATTTTCCCATGTTCACAGTTTTCATATGTACTCTTGTATACACAATTTAAAATCACATTATCCGACTTTAATAGCCTTATCCAGTATTTGATTATCCTTATAAATCTTGATATAAAAGCGCATAGCGGCCAAATTCTCCTTAGACACCTGCATTGCTCGTTGTTAACTTAACCCCTAGAATAATCTTACAGCACTTTAAATGTATTCTCTCGATATCCTTGGACTTGGTGAATCCCCATACCTCACTCCCATAACTAAGAATAGATGTAACAAAAGCATCAAATAATTGCAAAGATGTTTTTAGACGAATTTCAAATTTTCTTATATTTGAAGTTAAAAGATTCATTGCTTTTAACGCTTTACCGCAAAGATATTGTTGATTCAATGTAAATGTACCCTTATAGTTAAAAACAACACCTAGATAATTAAAATCATCTACAATATCCAATAACTTTTCATTATAGTGGAAACGTTCGGATTCTTTTAATCTACCTCTTTTGCGAAAAACCACGACTTTTGTCTTTTCGGTATTTACTTGGAGACCCCAAATATCGCAATAATCATGTAATCTATCAATACTTCTTTGCAGATCCTCCGGGCTTGAACCTATTAGAATCACGTCGTCAGCAAAAAAGCAATAATATTAAAGTAATCTCGTCCAAAGACATTCCACAGTTTACTCTATTTTGTAAAAAGAGCTCAATGTCCTCCATGAACAGAGCAATCATGACCGGCGACATTATTTCTCCTTGCTTTAAGCCTACTGAAATATTGAAAAAGTCCGAACAAGATCCGCTTAATTTAACACAAGATTTAACGGAAAGATACATTGATCGAATAATCCTAAGCATTTCCCCCTTAACGCCTAATTTAAATAACTTAAACCACATTGCGTGTCTATAAATTGAATCAAAGGCTTTTTTTAAGATCAACAAAAGCGCAATATAGACGATTTTTATTGTTAAGAACTTTATCGATAATACATCGGAGTATAAATATAGCATCTGTGGTGGATTTCCCCTTTCTAAAACCAAATTGAGCATCTGATATAATATTATTTTCGGGTCGAGAGCCATCCTCCCGGGACCATCGCACGCGGCACTGTGTATTCTTTTAATTGGTCTAAAAGATAATTTCTGGATAATAGGGCTAATTTTCCACTTTATTGACAGGGAGGTTAACTTAAAGATTGCAAGTGCATTTAATATCATCCTTCATTTGTTCTAAAAGATTGTTGGACGTTCATGGCGGGTGTTTAACAACCAGAATATCTGACTGACTGATGTGGGGGCTGTTTGTATATAGCATACTCGCGAAAAAGCCATTTGAGACCAGGAAACGTATATATACAACAAGGATACTTCAGCAAGGCGAACAGACGAGGAGCCCTTTATTAACCTTTCTACTGTATTTTGTTTGTAGTTGTGCGTTATTGATATGCTTGTCACTTTGATATGTCATGACTTTATAGACATAATAAAGTGACTGTCACAACACGCCATTGTTGGTTGTAATTGCAATACTAGTCTGTTACTAGCAACAGTTTAGTAGCAATCGGCAATATACTGCCACTTACAAAACTTACTTATTTTACATCGATTCTGAAGTTCTTACACGGTAGATAAATTAATAAATCCTGATTTTTTTTTTTAAGTAAGTGCAGTTACAATTTTTAATTCACTGACAATTACTATTGTTGTGTTATGCTAGTTTGTTGTTAATACACTTACATCATTTGAGGATAGATTTATGTTCAATGTTTTAACATGCCAAAACGTAGTTATTACATATACGCCGATACAATTTTGATAAAATTAGCTGTTTTTAGTTATGCCAGAATGCAGGAAGATAAATAAAAGTGTTTTTTTCTGCTAATCTCTAATATTATCATTTTATATTTTCTGTATATATTATTAATATTACAATATTTCATTATGCCAATTTTTATTACTGTGCTATTTTCTATTTTAAAACTGTGTATTCCAAAAAACTTTGTTTTGCGATTTCTCAGTTTCATAAAAAATGCACCTACTACGTTCTAGCCATAACCCCTCGAAATCACGAAATATTCCTGGGCAGTGGCAGTACTAAGTATATGCGATTAAAGTGTCTTGCTGAAAGACATTAGACACATACCACACATAGCCGTGGTGGAGTATCGAACCCACGACCCACGATCTTGGATCTGATGCTTCATCACTTGAGCCCAGCTTGGTCTCATACCTTTATATGAGATTCATTCTGAGGTCTTCAGGCTTCAGCAAACCTGGATACGCAATTATAGTAATGTAACCTGTTGAAAATGGTGTTGAACATTATAAAAAAGTAATAATGATAATAACTATTATCATCACCACCATTATTGCCGTCATCAATTTTACATGATATATTATATTTATATAAATTAATATCATTATAGCAATTTAATGATATAGTTGAAGAATGGTTACTTACAATTTTACTTCAATTGATTCATTAAAAAAACATGATTGATATATTCTGATTTTTACATACGTACAAAAACATCAGCGGCATACCCTTTTTATTTGTCCTTTATAACGTAATCAAATATTTCGTGAAGTGCCGTGCAGACCGTGGACACGTGCAATTGACCGATCAGTGATCAAAACAAATTCTTGACCTGACCGAACAGTCTATTGGCCTTGTATTAATATTATATTGGTATTCGAAGTCTTATCTAACATTATGTGCACCCTTACACTCGCATTTTTTTTGTTCACTTGACCTTAACCAAACATATACAGTAGTTATACAACCATTATATCTCAGACGAGTTCTAGAACTGACCGAATCGAATAATAAATGTCTGAATTATAATTCTCATTTTATATACATAAAAGAGAGCTTTTTTTCATAGTGTGTGGACTTTTACACCAACATGTATTATTCGATATTTGTTCCAAACTAACACTGTGACAGTAGTTACATACCGTAATAGTTCGGATATTTAAAAAAAAGCCTTATTAGAACAATTGTGCCTAGCTATATAAAACCCTTCCAGTCACGTGGTAGCTAAGGATCGAACCCGAATGAACCCTATTTATCTGCTGTAAAATGTCTAACATAATATTCATATGCGAATTTTAACAATTGCTTAATCATGAGTATCCGTTCTCCAATATAAGTAACCACCTGCGCATAAATATAGATTAGTTATACTTAATAACAAAACAACACATTATTATTCTGTTGAAGTGATACATAAAATATGTTGTGTTTTTTTTATTCTTGATTCGACAATTAAAGTTTATTTCGTAGTTAATCGATTGTGTTACAAACGGTGATGGCATATAGTGAATATGGTATAAATTTTATTCTATGGCTGAATAAGACTATTATATCCCATACTTATCGAAGCAAGTTTAATTTAATTTGATGATGTACATCAGAGTATTTTTTTTCTTCATATTTTATACTTTTTACACGAATAACATAGCTTTACATGAAATAATTTATTTTTATTTGCATTATCGATTTTTGTGATGGGACCACAGAGGGAAGAACGAGTTTAAAGTCGTCTTTGGCTACTGACTATTCGGTGTATTGTACATATTTTAATTAATTCTAAGTTAACCTAACCACTGTTTCCTGGGATTAACCAGTACTCGAGCACACCCCATCTCCGCAAGTAACTATTACACAAAAGAAAAAAAGCCAAATAAAAGTTGTTTTTATGTGTCAGGAAACAGCCACATATTTTTTCAACTGTTTTTCAACCGTCCCAACAAATTACTAACCCTTAACCCTAGTCATTTAACTACCCATTCGTGTGCACGGACAGACGAATGACGGATGGATGGACGGACGCTGCGATTACTATATGCCCCCCTGCCCTACCAAAAAAAAAAAAAAAAAAAGAAAGAAAATAAATATTTTTTTTTTTGGTGGATGGGGGGCATAAAACTGCAGCACAAAACACCTTATACTATATATCAAAACTACTATGTCACATAAAAAAATACGGCAAGAACAGCATCATATAACAATTGCATAGCATCGATATACATGTAACATAGGAAACTATACGGAATGGCGGATGGATAGACGGCATAAAAACTGCATTACAAAACACCTCATATTATATATCAAAACTACCATGTCACATAACAAAACTACAGCAAGCACATTATCACATAACAATTGCACAGCTTCATGCCACAAAAGCACTGCAACATAGAACAAAACTACAACACTGCCGCGTTATATAAAAAAGCACTGGATATAGAGAAATGGTTCCATGCCACCTCTCTATATCCGCCAGTGCATCTTTCATAACGAAAGTAAAATAATAACTATGGCAACTGAATTAACAGGATAATATGACCCGTATTTTCATATGGATGTACCTTTAATTTATTGCTTTATTGTTGATTTTTTAAAGTTTATTTAACTTAAATTATTTGACTTTTGCCGTTTTGTAAAAATATCTTCACATATAACGTTTATGTTTTTAATATATGCGGGAGGTAAGTATTAACACTAAGCGGAAGTTTTAACATTTAGACTTAGTTTTTAACATTTATTAGAAGTTTAACAATTAACGAAATTTAAACATTTAGCGTTGCTACAATACAGATACGGATTCCTATACATTTTGTCATTTGTCAATAATATTTCATAAATAGCAAACAAATGATCGTTAATGATATCATTCTTTAACTTTCTAAACTTCGCCCTTTCTCTATCCAGTGACCGTATAATCTCACAATCTGACACACGGCACTTTCCTTTCGGTCAATTTGTTTTAGAGAGCATGTTTCGGCATTTAATTGGCACTTGCGTCTCTTAAACACGTGATAAACAACATTAAAGTGTCGAAATCGTCGTTGCACACCATTTCCTTAATTCCCTTAATCGTTACAATTTGCTAAACAAAATTTGACCCTTGCGCTCCTACTGACCAATGTTCTTTGAATTAAACTTTATGGCCGCATACTGCGGTTTTGTTATTGAAATAGCTGTACATTTCGTGTAAGCGCTTCCTAACGTAGAATGAAACGTTATAGGTTTATAATAGAAGCATATACTCCATTTAACACGAAATCAGTTCTTGGCCTAAAATATATGCAATCCAAAGATAGTATTGACTTCGTACGTTCTGTAGTGAGGAGGTAAGATGCGGTCCCGCATTTTGGCTCACTGTTAATATTTCTGATTCCTTTGAATCATGAAGCACTTTAAGTGTTTAGAACATAGAATAGCAATTAAACCGGTGCTACGATGGTCCTCCGTGGCGAGTGGTCTAATGTGTTTTCGTCTTATGATCACTGACCTCTCACCGCTAATGTCGTATATTCGAGTCCCGCTTGGTCCAAAACTTGATGTGAGAAAGTTTGCCAGTTACTTGCATAAGGACAGTGGTTCGACTCATATTCATTATGACGTCTACTTTCACCTATAAAACAGGATACGCCATATATACATTCCTGAAATGTATTGAAAGTATTTTGGTTAAGGTCAGTGCTTCCAATAGATGCATTTATCAAAAAAATATTGATAAAATACGTTCTAATATTTACTGTTTATTCTATTTTTATTCCAAAAGCCTTTCGGGATAAAAAATAAATTCATTTTACTTTAGAAGCGTTGTGTTGAAGTGTACATGACATTTATAAATAAATAAGTTAATTCATTTAATTTTATTAAGAAAACACCAATATGTACGAATTATTTAAGTTTATTAACTTAATCTTCTTCAATAAAAAAAAATTAATAATTAAAATTATAAGAAAAATGTTTATCCGGATTTGCACTCGATCCCAGTACCGTAACTGTCTGAACCAAATATTGACAATTGAGCAATTGAATTGTAATGTTTTTATAGATAATATCTATAAATAAATAATTATGAAAATATGTTTACGAGTGAGATTTACTACAGGTAATGAAAAGGTGTATATTTCTCAGGATTATTTATAATCCAACTGATTTTGTTTTCAAAATGTAAAACAGTTATTTGATAAGAAAACATCTGACCACTAGTTACAGTTATTAAAATGTTGTTATGATTAACTTTAATATATAATTTATTTAACGGGCGTTCTGCTTATCTACCCTTAAATTGCTTCTTATGAAAATAGTTTTTCGAATACATACCGGCAGTATTTTTTGACATATGAGTTATATCGATTCCAAAAGTTAATATTGGTATGATAATGCTTGTAATGGAAATTCGACAATAGTGAATATATTTTACAGTAATATTATCCGTCTCATTATTACTAAATATTTGGCACGCCCATCATAAAATTGGCACGTTTGTATGATAGGCTCATCTATATCTTGTGGATCGATTTATGGATACTAAATGAAGCATCAATAAACACCAGATAAGAATTGCCCACATTAATTTTAAAAATAATCGTGGTGTTACCGCTAACAGAATTTATGGCTAATTACTGCGACTGGTGTTCTGGCAAATTTGGCGCACAAAGCGTGTGTTGCAATGTATGTATGTAGTTATAGGTAAAACGATGTCATTACGGTACGTCATTGATATCTTTAACGTTATCTATATTTTCCAAAATTTGATGGCACCATTACTGCGTAGCTATACGATTTTAGTTACACCAACCTGAGTGATTAAATGGAACGGCTTCCAAAGCAACGTAGTCATGATTAATATTAGGAACAATTAAAATATGTACAATACACCGAATAGTCAGTAGCCAAAGACGACTTTAAACTCGTTCTTCCCTCTGTGGTCCCATCACAAAAATCGATAATGCAAATAAAAATAAATTATTTCATGTAAAGCTATGTTATTCGTGTAAAAAGTATAAAATATGAAGAAAAAAAATACTCTGATGTACATCATCAAATTAAATTAAACTTGCTTCGATAAGTATGGGATATAATAGTCTTATTCAGCCATAGAATAAAATTTATACCATATTCACTATATGCCATCACCGTTTGTAACACAACCGATTAACTACGAAATAAACTTTAATTGTCGAATCAAGAATAAAAAAAACAAAACATATTTTATGTATCACTTCAACAGAATAATAATGTGTTGTTTTGTTATTAAGTATAACTAATCTATATTTATGCGCAGGTGGTTACTTATATTGGAGAACGGATACTCATGATTAAGCAATTGTTAAAATTCGCATATGAAATTCATCTTAATTATCGACATCGGCTTCTTGAATATTGTATAATAAAATTCGTGTATGTTAATGTTTCATAAAACGTTTGCGGTCATGATGTGATCATATATATAACCAGTTTTCCCAGTCTTTATAACCACTAAAATGATAAGGTCTGTACTGGTAAATCATGTCGAACTGCAATGCAACTTCCAAAACTGAAGCTATCTGAGACAATATTCTCTAATTCTTGTTGTGTCTGACTAACAATTCAAGAATGAATGGTACCACAAGCATCATACTGTGCAAGTACTTTATTTGTAATCGAAATATGATACAACATATTATACATGGCTATCAGATTTTTATGTTAGAGGTAGCTCCTTGAGAAGGTCACGTGGAGTGCATGCCTTTGAAAGATATCTAATACTTTATAACACGATTCAAATAGCCAACTAGATAAAACATGGGAGGGGTTTAACTGCTACAGTCTGTGTTCTATTCATAACGTCTTTATAAAGTGAGCATTCCATTTTGTCCCGCTGGACATTAATTCTATCACTAAAATAAATTGTCTCCTTTGCAATGTTATCATAGGTGATAAAAGTCAAATTATAAGAAACATTTACGCGGGAAGTCAGTTTTACCATGTAAACGTAAGTTATAAATTTTGGTTGTTGAACGTTTTATAATAACTTTTTTATTGAATGTGCATGTACTACATATAGCTGAAATATTGAATTGGCAATGTACTAAAACTATACAGTTATAATAATGTCCAATATCTGATAAACTATGTATTATGTTTACCAATATTTTATGTATAAAAAACTAAAACATTCATTTAATATCAAGGTTACATAAGAACTTTGATTATGGTTAATGTAATGCACTCTTTTAAGATCAATACACTGCGTTTAAGATATAGATATGCATGTACTAAATAAAATGTTGGTCTATATTAGTCTATTTATTCCGAACACTAATCGATAAAGTCATTTATGCAAATAAGCATACATATGCGCCTCTTCGTATTCAGCTTACTGTTATGTGAATGATATATGATGCAAATACATGTATGCATATAATGATTTAGTTCTACTGGCCAAAGGCCAGAAAAGCTTATACGATGGTGCGTTGTCCTTCCGTCGTCGTCCGTTAGCAACACTTTCTCTAAAACCACCAGGCCAGTTATATTCAAACTTCACATGGATGTTTCTCATGTACGACATTACACATAATTAATTTTCGATTTAAAATTCAAGATGACCACCGAAATATAGCTTTAGATTGTTCTAATTAAATATAGAGCTGATTAGGTGATGTATTGTATTTTAATGTTGGTTAATACATTTGTGTGTCTTTCCCAAAAAAATCCCTACAAAGGTTTGTAGTATGAAATATAAATATATACTCATATATAGGAAGGTAGAGCGTCTTCGTGTTTTCTTCCGATTTATAGAAGTATAAACATTAAACGTATTCGTATTTTAGTTAATAATTTTAATGTTTAATAGAAAAATAACTGAAATAACTATTATGAGAAGAAAGATTGAAAAAAATAATTTCGTTACCAAGAGATAAAAAATGAACATATGATTGCTTTTTCAAATCTATTTGTTACACTATGATATACAAACATGTATGCTTACAACTGTACGTAGTATGGTATTTTATTTGTATAGACAAAACAACAAGAAATCCAGGTCATACATGATACAAGTGGGAAAATACAAGAAACCAAGTTTACGACATCTGAACTGAATATCCAATACAACGCAGTTAAAAGTAAGATAAAGTCATTTTTTTATCTTATTTATTTCATGTCATTGTCGTGGTACAATTTATATATTGATTGATAAAATGTGTATTATACACATATACATATAAAACCAAAACGAACTATAGTGTGTGTTCGTAGGGGCAAATTAGTTTTTCAGAAAAATGTTGTTAATGCTCGTTAAACTTCCGAAACGTTCACTTTTGGTTATAATTTAAGTAAGTTTTATTCTTCCAGATGATAGATTACTATTGAGAAAGGATTCAAACTAAAATGTAGATATAATGTACATCATTTTGAATAATTATGAACAGGTTTTGTTTTTGTCGTCTCTTTCCAAAAAATCACCTTCGGCAGAAAACGGAGAGTCACAAAGCTAAATCGGAATCGCATCGTTCGGTAATTTATGCACAAGTAATTTCAAGAAAAGAACACAGCATGGGGGTTATAGGGGATGTGTTTAGAAATTATCGAACCGCATACAGCTAGACAGTTTTTAAACACATCTCTTTTAATCTCCTCAGTGTATTAGTGAACTCAAACCAACGAGCTAAGCTATTGAACAAAAATTTAAATATAACAATTGGCATATTTTTAATAACTGTACTTACACAAAACCCTTGACTGATAGTGAGAAAGTGATTTGTTACGTCATAGCGCGCGCGACGATATCAAATACAAGTGTACCTGCGATGGCGGGTCCGGGCCAACATAAAACATGTCTAAAATGCACAAGATATCAAAATATCTCACAACCAGTTTCAAACAGATCAGGGGGAGAGTGTTACTGGTCCAAATAATATTAAGCATTCGGTGCTTATTGTTTCTCAGTGTATGTACATAGTTATATATACTGAATACGCCCGTGAAGACGATTATCGCAGGCATAAATATTTATTTTTAAAATTGAAGAAAACTAAACAACGATGCACAAGACTGCTTCAAGTCACAACTTTTACTTTTTCCTTCTTGTTATTGGACACCTGACCTAATGGTCCAAATCCGCCTTTGACTATTCTTAAAATAAAATGTGACACACTGCACTGCACACATATAAAGATTTTGTCTCAGCCGTGTAAAAAACATATCATCAGTGAGTAAACTTTTTATAAAACGAGGTTTCTGTCAGTTTTCTATCTTCTCTTTTTCGTTTCAAACGTACAAATAAAACAACGCATTTTAAGAGTTTTTGTATATTCATCACATAATCCCGAGAGTGTATCAAGATTCTCAGATTCGGCAAAAACGTACACATAAAGGGGTTTATATGAAGGGTTTTAGCAGAATTACAAAAACGAATAATTTCAATAACTTTTGATAGTAAGAAAAATATGTTTTTCGGAAGTTTAATTGGCTTTCAACATATCGCGATACTTAAATACAGAATAACTGAAATGAATAAACACAAAAATACTAAGTAATGATTCTTGTCGGTTTGTACGACCGAGCATGCTCAACTTATATGTGAGGGAGAATTTTACATACAAAATGCTTTTGTGGGGTTTGTGGTTACAAACATATTGCATGCCTCCGGGATTTTGACCTGAAAACATCGTTTTGTGGTTTAAACAAGTCTGTTTTAAAACGATTTTTTTATGTTTTCATTTGTTTATTTACAAACTTTTTGATATGTATTTATTAATTTTGAAGTATTGTTAACTCGGGGCCATCGCGGTATATTTATTAAATTAAGTAAAGTCGAATCAACGAAACAACGATGGTGAAAAGTCGAAACAACGAAACAACGATGGTGAAAAATCGAAACTACGATGGTGAAAACGCGAAACTACGATGGTGAAAAGTCGAACCAACGAAACAACGAAACTTCGAAAGTCGAAACTTTTCACCATCGTAGTTTCGACTTTTTACCATTGTTGTTTCGACTTTTCACCGTCGTAGTTTCGTTGTTTCGACTTTACTTAATTTGATAAATATGCTGCGATGGCTCCCAACGGGACACCGTATCAAAATGATGAACACATTGCTCGTGTTTGTACACTGGCACATTGATTTTTTATTCAATATTTACCAGACATACATAGTTGTTATGTGATAACAATCACACCGAATTAAGATATTGAACTGTCAAAATAAGATTATTATTGCTAGGATAATGACCCTTGAAACATAAAATGTTTTACCTTGTGACTTTGTTTGCGGTTAAATACATTCATTTTCATTTGGTCTTTATCAAATATATAAAGTAGTTTTTATGACCAGAATGATTCGGGACAGTTCTTAAATTGAACGAATAAGAACACTCATAAAATTTATAGTTATTATTCTAATTGGTCAATATTTCTTTTATTTCACATTATATGCATTTAACTACTTCAATATACATAATTGTATCAACAGAATATGTACACTGTTGATACCATAATACTTTGAAATTGTTAAAAACAGGCCTAACTAGATAACATTTATGTGTTGCCCGTTGAGATGAAATTTCAGTTTGACACGATATCCCAGCAATACGTGAATAATTTGGGGACATCGCAAAACGTATGTAACATAAAGCTGACATTAAAATAATGTTTAATGATTTTATTATCTATATTGCAGGTTACACTCGGAGTTACTGTATGTAACAACAAAAGATATAGCTGGGAGTACTTGAAAATAAGGATGATCTTTGCTTCAATGCTCGGTGGAAAACTAAATAGCACAGAATTTAAATTCACAGATGGTTCAACTACACAATATGTAAACAACACTATGGAATCGATGACTACTATTAATAATAAAGTTTCGGGGTATAAAAACACGCAACTAACTGATAATCTCAGACACTCAATATAAATTAATTATAAAAGCTGTAAACACATATGTAAAGAAGAATCTGAAGTAATATTAATCAGTATGCAATGTTTGATTTGATTAGTTTGATTTATTTTTTTGTGCAAATTTTCATTTTAAACGACATCTCCGTTGAAGCCATTTTGATTGTAACTTTCCTGAATTATTACCAAATAATTATAGCTAAAATTCATCAGGTGGTCTTTCTAAACCAATATAAGCATCCAGTTGGTGTATTACTCCCGAATATAAATCAGGCATTAATTCAATATTCTAAACCTATGACAACATAACAGTTGCAATAATTTGGGATCTCAGACCCCAACTAGAGCTATACTAGATTAACGAAAAATGACAATTATAAATACTACTGATATTTGATCCTTTCTTTACTGTGGTATATAAATTAAAGAATCCTATGTTTTTAAACATATTATAGTCACTTTTTATTTGTATTTGTTAAATGTCTGTATCTTTTCGGCATAAGTAAGTGTTTAACACATTTTCAAACAAAGGATATTTTGACTTTTAAAATTAAATAAGGTTTAAGTGCCATTTTAAGAAGCATGGATATTATATTTACTTCTATCAATATTGCTCTATTTGAGATATAGCGTTATATGTTTCGAAGATGAAGCTCTGAAACATTTGGCATTGAATGAAGATAATTGTTACATAAAGGAAAATGAAACGAGAAATACATGTTTAATAACGTTTTAACCTCTTCAGTATGGACTTTCCTTTATTTGTAATTTGTGAATTTCAAGTCAAGAATATAAATAAACTATATACATTTTTATTTGTAAATAAAAACGATTGTTGTAAGCTCAACGTTTTAATTCAGTTTCATTTTCCCGAAATCTGAGTTCGCATTCAACAGCATCACAATAATTGCCTACTTTTCTGCTAAAACAATAAATTTTAATAGCAGAAAATAGATTAAAAAGTATATATCTACACATTGCTAGACTGTCCTAATCCTTGGAACCGGTCATAATTGTCTGCAATTTGTGTATAACATTGAAATAAAAATCTGAATAACAAAATATATTAAGAAGTTTTGAAAAAAAAAATTATCTCTAATTTAGAATGTAGATAAACTCATGCATACACATTTAAGATAATTTCAATAAGAACGAGTGCTTACAAGAAGAGAAAAGTTATTTTCTAGTACATAAGCTTAAATGAGCGTACACCTTGAAGATAGTTTCTTCTCTGGTGTCTTTAGTACGTTCTAATGACAATTTCAGAAATAATATTTTGTAAAAAAAAATCTCCTTAATATCATGTCTGTTTGTACGTATCGAACAGGTGCAAAAAAACGTCTCTTTTGTTGCTAGCCAGAAATTTCTTCTTTTCTTATGCAAACAAGACATTTCTCTTGTTCTGCATATCTTTTCTGATTGCAACGAGACTATCCCAGAATTTTCTCTTCTGGGAGAGCCTTGCTTTTACATTTTATACTGAAAAGGCGTTTTTTCTCTACTTGACAATTTTGAAAGATTCATTCGTTCAAACGCGTGAATTTGAACGAAATTTCTAGAAGAGAAAATTTCTCTTGTAAAATATAATCGGCAGAAAAGAAATATCTCTTACGTTGCTAGCGAGAAATTTCTCCGTTTCTTATCTTTACAAGGCATTTCTCTTGTTCAGCATACTTCTCCTATTACAACGAGATGATCACAGAAGAGAAATTTTCTCTTCTGGAATGGTTTCGCTTATGCAGACAATACTCTCAGAAGAGAAGTTTCTTTTCTACTTGACAGTTTTGAAATAACTATTCTTTCAAACGCGTGCATTTGAACACTTTTTTCTAGAAGAGAAAATTTCTCTTGTAAAATATCCACAGAAAAGAAACATCTGTTATGTTGCTCGCGAGAAATTTCTTCTTTTATTATGTTAACGAGATATTTTTCCTGTTCTGAACACTTATCCCATTACAACGAGACAACCCCAGAAGAGAAATTTTCTCTTCTGGGACAACCCTGCTTTTAAATATTATTCTGAAGAGAAGTTTCTTTTCTACTTGACAGTTTTGAAAGATTCATTCTAGGTGCGTTAAGGCCCTATTTTGGCTCACAAAATTATAAAATTAAAAAATATTTTTTTTGTTCATATTGCTACTTTTTATGTTAGAACCGATAAAGGATCTTCAAGTTGTACATATTTTTTGTTAAAATGTTTATTGCGGTGACGTCATAATTGCGACGCACGTGCGGCATAAAACGGGAAAAACAGAAAAATACACAGAATTGTGACTATATTTTCACAAAAAAAAACACCTGCGCACTCGAGAAACAACTTGAAATTTTCATCATTTATTTAAAATCGATTTATCAACGTTTGATTAAAATTCCAATTTGTTTCCCGCCTGCGCACATATTTTTTTTTTAAAAAATAAAGATTGAAATAACTACGATGCTGATTTAAGTATATTCCAATATCGAGTGTTGTTACTTTCAGTTGTTTGGTTTAATCATGCTTTTTTAAGTCAAACGTCTCCGTTATATGATAATCAATACACTATAAATAATTCATTAATAAAAAAAATAACTATACAAGAATACAGAGGGCAGAAATGATTTTTTTCCAATATCATTCCACGCTTTACCCGGCACATTAAATAACCGTATCACCGGGTTTTTTTTGACAAGCGGTGCAGCGATGAAATATGACAGGTAAGAAAGAGGCGTAAAAAAGATTGCGAATTTGTGACATCACTTGCGAATGGTAAATATGTATTTTTTTAATTCCGGTAGATATAAATTAAACATGTGTGTATCAGAAATAAGTAAGTTAGACTAGCAGAATGCAACGCATTTTAATCGAGCAAGGTAAAATTCCGGTGTGACGATTTTACGCTTGAATGACGATGTCGTCTGTCATTTGTAATATTTGTTCCAGACTATAAAGTGAACGTATAGGAAAGTACAAATATTTAATAACAGAACTGATTGTAATTGAACTGATCAAGCTTGTAACATTATAAAAATTAAATTTGAAATACGCAATATTCCGTCAAAGTTTAATGAATAATAACCAAAAAAAATACTACTATTACAATTATCTACCGTCGAGTACACAGAGCGGAATGGCTTAGTGGTTACGACCTCGACACTGAAAACCAAGGTACCCCGGGTCAAAGCGCGTGGGAAGCAATTTTTTTTCTTCAAATTTTGATTTGGATTCAATTTCTTTTTTTTTCTATCTAATTAATAATCAATCAAATTATATTTTAATGGGTAAATCTACTTAACAATTATTGCCGTTCCTTGTTTTAATTTATACTGCTATGTTTTATTTTTTTACAGACGTTGGGCATTCACAGTACACATTTACACAGCATCATGTATTATTCGGGTACATTTTGATTAAGCACACCATGGAAGAACGAGAGAGCAGGTAATATATTGTAGTGAATGTACATAGGTTACTGCTGAAAGCTTCGCATTCATGGCTACATTGGAAGTTGTGCAATAAACTAGGGGATTATTATTGGATGCCACTTAAAAATATTTAAAAGAGAACATAGTTACATACTTCTTGTTGTAAGTAGTGTAATGTTCATTCTTATTTGCAATGTGCCCTATGTTTAATTATTATTTGTTATGTTTATCTGGCTTCATCAAATAAACGTCTACATCGATCGGCAAAATTAATTGTTTGTATATATGATGTACATTTATTAGCACACTCAGTTTGAATGACAACAGTCCCATACCGTCGATTTTGTTTGCTTTATATTATGTCTTTATTTCATTGTCTGCATGTATCCCTATAATTAACTGACAAATATCACATATGCCTATACTTTGCATTGCAGGTGGCTGTTCAGAAGACATTGATGTTACATACTAAATTATCAATATGGAAGATAGTGAGAGAAGGTATATGTTTAAATATAAAACATCTACATTGTACATTGTTGTTAAAACAATCAGTTTATATGTAAAACGGCACTGGACATTTCCCTGCATTTATAACTGTCCGTTGGTTTATGATTCTTTTAATCTAAGTTAAAAAACAATTGATTCAACTAACCAGTAAGATGCCAGTTAAGGATAGCCATGTTTTTATGGTTATGTTATGTTCTTATAAATAGTTCATGTAACACAGCTTAATTTGATTGTGAGAGAAAACAGGTTTTCGGTAACGATTGATTTGTAAATTATTACAATTTCTCTTTAAACAGGAAAACCGAAAGACAGACGATGGATAACAGGTATAGAAAACAAAGCATTCAGAAAGTATCTTCTCAAAAAATTGATGATAAGGGCCACAGAATCCGACGTCAGTTGTGGAAAATGCCGCAATGTTTTCTATAAAACATACAGACTGTCTCAAAGTACACCTGTTCTCACCACAGAAATTGAAGATTCCAATTATCAACCACCTGAGAAGAAACAAAAAACATGCTATAAAGTCACCAAGAACTATAACTTTACCACTTCCTTCTGTTAGCGGACAGTCACATTCGACATGCTGTGTTTGCAGACGTAGAGGCCCTAAACAAGTTATCGTGCCAGCTCAAGTTAGGTATAACATTCTTATTGACAACAACATCATTATAGCTGCTGGTTCAAGATGTTGTCCTGGCCATATAGACAGTAAAAATAGTGTTTTTACACCAGCTGCATTGGAAAAATGTAACACTATTAATAGAGAATCACAATTTAATAGAACAGATATTGTTAAGATCATACAGAACATACGAGAAATTGCCTTGAAAAATAAAAAGAAAAGAATTGACTTTGACTCTGTGAACACTATGACAGATTCAGACTTTTTCAACTTAATGGGAGTTGATAAAGACACTTTCAATGACATTTGCGACCATGTTACAAATATAAGAGATTCCACTAACAGAACACAAAGAACACGCATTGGCATATTATTAACAAAGCTCCTAACTGGAATGTCCAATAAAGTGTTATCAACAATATTTAACATTGGGATAAGTTCAGTGAAAAGGTCAATATCTTCAGCCAGGAAAGCATTGTCCGCTCAGTTTACACCAAACTATATCGGGTTTCAGCACATTGACAGGCAAACTGTAATATCTAATCACACCAGGCAGTTGGCCAAGACACTATTTGGAGGTTACCATGATCCTGCAATATTGGTGGTGGATGGCACATATATATACATTCAAAAGAGCATGCAATTTAATTTTCAACGGCGATCCTACAGTATGCACAAAAAACGGCCATTGGTCAAACCAATGATGATCGTTACAACAACGGGATATATTTTAAGTGTGCTTGGTCCATACTTTAGTGACTTTAAGAACAATGATGCGAATATTCTTAAACATGCGTTTGCAACAAATATTGAAAACTTAAAGCAATGGTTAAAAGACGACGATGTGCTAATTGTTGATAGAGGGTTTAGGGATTCCCTTGAGCTACTCAAAGAATTAGGAATCAATACAGCAATGCCAACCTTTCTTAAACATGGCACAAAACAACACACAGTCGAGGAAAGTAATGCTTCTAGACTTGTAACAAAAGTCAGATGGGTCGTAGAATCGGCGAATGGTCGAATTAAATCTTGGAAATTGCTTGACAACATAGTGCCCAATACACAAATACCTTACATTGGTGACTATACTCGTTTAGTGTGTGCAATGTCAAACAAGTACCGCAAACCACTTTGTACAAGTGACATAAATGATGAAGCTGTTGGTCTGCGTATGCTTTATTTAATGAAGTGCACAAATGCACTGCAGCAAAAAGTTGTAGCTGAGGGCTTGAATACAAAGAAGGCTTGTTGGAAAGGAGTTGATGCAATGCAGGAATCCCTTGAGTTTCCGAGGTTGGATGAAGAAGATCTCCGAAGTATCACAATCGGTGTGTACCAGTTAAAGTTAGCAAAATGTTATACACGAGAACACTTTAATGATGATGGAGAATATGAACTTTTTTTCATTCATCAGAACCAGGGTTGATAATGGCCAAAATTCAAAGCCGCCATGTGTCCAGCAAAGCACATAAACTGTGGGTGTCGTACACAGAATCATCAGTGACTGGTTGGTACTGCCAGTGTCGCGCTGGTGCACGCGTTGTTGGATGTTGTTCACATACCGCAGCTGTCGTTTGGTTTCTCGGATATGCCCGTTACCAAGGTGTACAGGAATTCAACTCAAGCACCGATTGGAGCATGTATCTAACGGATGCACATGATATGCCTCAACCACAATTAGTCAATGACGACAGTGACGTCGACGAGACAGAGGAATAAGGCAACAATACATGGCATGCAAACTAGAAGCTGTGATAAATAGTTAGGAATTTTTATTAAAAAATTTATGACTTGATAATTTATAGTGTTGTTGTAAATTGTTTTTGTTTAATCTTAGTTGTGGACACAAGTTGAACAACGGATATTAGTAACTTCACAATTGCTGATGTGTTTGTAATATAAAAGTACAATTCACATACAAAATTATCTGACATGTATCTATTATGAACAAATGTATATGTCAGGGAATACAGCAACACGTTTTTATGCACTTTTCAACCGCTTGAAAGTAATGTCAGCGTGGTTGCTATGGTAACTAAAATAACCAATGTGTCGTTTAACATTTAGTAAATGCAGTTATCATTTTAAAAATTCAATATGGGTATTTCTCAATTTCACTTCATGTATTCACTATTTTAAGAAGCAATTAAATAGCCATTCAATGTATTAAGGATAGCAATTTAAGCCGTTGCCATGGTAATGCAGACCATATTAATTTTTTATTAACTATTGTATGGAAAAGGGAAATCAGGAAACATAACTGTAATCATAATTTAGAGTAAACTTGTCTTCTTTCACTTTTATATTCAGTGAATGGTGAATCTACTGCTAAAATCCATTTTTTTTGTACGATTTCACAGTTTTCATAGAGTTATCTCCCTTTTTACCTCATTTCCGCTTTACAAATACTTACATTTGTATCACAAAATTTAAACATACAATATGTGTATGATAAGAATTAGTTGTGATTGTAAAATGAACATAAATTAAATAACTATAACAAATATATTTCCTATACCCCCCTTTTACAGCTTGTAAAATCATGTTATACATCACCTTTCAAAACATTATGAAATATAGTTTATCCGTAATATATTTCTTTTAAAATGTGTTTTCCCATATTATACATATAATTTGGATTATAAATATATGTGTTACCTTTTATTTTGAAATTGGGCCAAAAATGGGCCTTAACGCACCTAGCCCCTAGAAGAGAAAATTTCTCTTGTAAAATATTGTATTACAACAGCATATATCTTAAAAATATGTCACTTTATTGGTCTCATTCGAACTTTAAGTCCAATTCAGCTCATTTGTAGGGGTAAAACACACTTTTGGATTTTCTCTTTTTATTTTGGAGCGCATTATATGTAATTTAAAAGCAACTTATGTAACCGTATCCAGCGTTATATAGGCATTTCCAATAACTGGTATTTTTATATTTTCCACGTGAGATTATTTTTTTTTCCAAGAAGTACTTGCGGAAACTGTTTTATCATGCGTATATTCAACATTGTTATGTTAATGTCAATATCATATGCTTTACCTGTGACGCACTGGAAAAAATCCATAGGCCGTTTACTTATCTACCTTATATTGCCTAAAGGTACCAACACTAATCTATAGTTTTTAGATAGCCGCAATATAATCAGTTCCGAGGTTTTATCAATTAATTATCAATTGTCTTGTTGATTTTACGTTATTACATGTAATAATAATAATCAATTTGACAATACATAAATGGAAAGGATATTCAAAATGTCATTAGTACATTATGTTGGTCACAAAATGAAGATGTTGAACAGTATCCTGTATTTAGGAAAAGGTGTTCAAATGACCTCTAAGTTCAACTATGTGACTTACTTGCGAGGCGGAGGTTTGTGTGAGCCGTTACTGACAGTTGTTTTTGTTTTATTTATGGGTTTAATTCCATTTTCAATGCGTCATTCTTTTTATTGCACCTGGTTATGCAGGGTAATGGATTTACTGTTCTATATATTCAGATCTCCCACCATCTCAACAATAATATGTAAATGATAATGATGCGGAATCGTTGGTGAGTGCGACAGACACTAGTTTCCATAAATATCAAATTTAATCGATAAAAACCCATATATATCAGCCAATCCGATCTGAATAGTTGAATGACTACTGAATAGAAAGAAGCCAGTAATCTTTTTATTCGTTTCCATCTAAAGCACTACGACTGAAATAAAACCAAGTTCAACATTAGTGTATGTTTATACTTTTTTCAAGTGTGTATTTAATTTCTCTACGAATATTATCACAATAACCATCTATTGTTTTTTTTTTAAAATATATGACCTATGCTCAAATGACAGAGCATTGAACCACGGGATCGGAGGGCCGTTAGATCAATCTCCCGAGATGGCCATGTGTGGTGTCATTGAGCAAGACACTTATCAACATATGTTTAGGAAGACATCAGGGTGATTCATCTGGGTTACAATCAATGTAATCTAATAAGTTTAAAAGAACCAACAGAAAGACCGCACACAACACTATAGAAGCACCAAAAGTAGCAACATTAATACAAAGCATATTCATTTTTTAATCTTTTGTGTTTACATGTGTTACTGCTATGTTAGAGATGATACCCCACATATTTGTTACTGCTATGTAAGAGATGAAATCCCTAATATGTGTTACTGATATGTTAAATATGATACCCCGCGTATGTGTTACTGTTACCCCACATATGTGTAACTGCTATGTTAGAGATGATACCCCACATATGTTGGTTACTGCTATCTTAGATATGATACTCCATATATGTGTTACTGCTATGTAAGAGATGAAATCCCACATATGTGTTACTGCTATGTTAAATATGATACAAATATTCGTAAATTTTGTTTTAATTCGTTAATGATGTTTTATTATTTTTTTTTAATGATTTGAGTGATTCTTAATAATTAGAAGTTACTCGTATCTAAATTTTAACAGTTCAAATGCATTTCATATATTATTAAACTATAACTTTATTTGTAGATATTCATATGTATGTTACTATGTGTGTCTCATAAGTCATTACTGGCTGGATGTTATAACTCATCATGTCTTAAAATATGTATACTGTGTATTTTTTATAACATGTGACACGTTAATAAAATTGATTATTATTATTATCATTATTGTTATATTTATTCTAAAATCAACATTAACTATCAATCCAGGAGTCGTAAGTTCGAATGTTCGCCCAGCCTCAGATGATTGATATATGACATTACGTCTCATTGTCATCCATCTCTCACCACTGATTCATGTCGGAAATTTATCAGTTACTTGCGAAGACGGTTATGCTCGAGTACTCGGTAACCTTCCAGGATCTCAGGAAAGATTGGTTAGGTTAACTGATTTTAGATCATGTATTAACCATCGATGGCATAAAAATGACGCTTAACATTCAAACAAACAAAACAATTTCAAAGTACGGGGCTTATTACAACCATAAGGTTAATAAACAATAGCTGATGAAAATGTCATACCGTAATATAACAATTACTTTCTTTTTCACTATTTTCACTATACTAAAGTAGTTCATTACCATGCAGGAATGGTAACATTGGTAACTTGATGCATTGTGTTTAAATTGAGGATAATACTACTTATGTACATCTAATTATGTTCCTACTCTCACCATGAGACAATATTCATTGTCCTCTGTTATCATTAAATTGAGATTTCTATGTCAGCACTTTGACTTTATATGGTATCCAAGTACCCCTACTAAAAGTTATACTCGATCACAATGCTGAAATGTTTACATAAGGTTTAGACTGGGCACACGCTAAATTACCCACATACCCGCTGCACTGTCCACTACACGAGTACCTTTACTTCATGTGACGTTCAGGGTTATTTTTATATTCGCATATACAATGACAGCTTAAAACCTGATATGTTCCTATTCAACTGAAAACAGACTATCAGTTGTACTAGTGCATTGACATTTTAACGACAGTACTTATGGTGAAATGGGGAGATTAACAGGAATATAGCAATATATAACGAGTACATGATATTGTCCAATTAGTGTGGCACGAGACAAGGTAAGGCATGTTTATTATTAAGTTATTCAATATAAAGATATTGTTATATATTTGTATGCTTTAGGATATTCGTATGCATAAACGCTTTTTAACTTTTTCAGGCACGATTTTTAACTGATTTGACCAAATATAATATGTATATGTTTACGTGAGCGTACTTTACCGGTGTGTAGTTTTAATCTTATAGAAGTATCCAAAGTTAAACAATACAATCATGTCCTTAAATCGATCATACAACGTTATGGAATGTAAATAATTAGCCATTTTGAAAGACTATCCTAGTATAGTGTTGGAACAGTCATCATTGGTTACATGCGTGTTTATGTTATAGTTTGTAACTACCTAGACTAGCGTCGAGTTTTTATCTCCTAGTTAAAACGGAGTATATTTATCAACAGTTTACATAAATACATCGGGTATCTGTCAAATTGACCTAACTCGCTTCATTCCGCTCCAGTAATTTTCTACAGATTAATCTCTGAAAATATGTACAAAAATATCAATATGTTTCATATGTATATAAATTTAATATAAAATACCATTTTAGATACCGCTCTTATAGTGACTGTGGTTTTACAACCATACGCCATAGATAACTGAAAAATAGGAGATTTAATACCCGCCTTGTTGTGACGTTCTGCCCTCCACCCCCCCCCCTCTCCACCACACACACACACACACGCACGCACGCACGCACGCACGCACATATACCCCGATTTTATTACATTAACAATCCTCCTTTGCTCTTTTGTTTTATTAAAACAATGTTTTATTACTCGAACACCCAAGCAAGCATGTATACAAACATGCACACACACACGTGTACACATGTGCACACATACACACACACAGAGGGAATATGCACACGCACACAAGTTACAATAGACAAGTAGCAGCATTAAGCCTTTGTAACATTTGAGATCATGGTAAAGCGCCTTTGTAGCATTTGAGATCATGATAAAGCGCCTTTGTAACATTTGAGTTCATTGTAAAGCGCCTTTGTAACATTTGAGATTATTGTAAAATGATTATGAATTTAATCTCTAATGTCAATAAGATCAACTCAGATAGTGATAAGGAACTAACTACTAACCTATGGACGACGACTTCAACATTTGTTATCTCTGATCACTACCGAATTATTCAACGGGAATCCCCAACTTGGATGACAATTAACGGTATCTATTTCACAGCCGGTAAACTAAACTAAATAAACTACGGTGTTCCGTTAGAGCCATCGTGCTATCGCTTTGTCAACTAGCATACTCGATGCCACGATATCACCATCGTGTCATAGTACATGTTAGTCATTAAACTCGTTTTGTGTTTATGTGTTTAAATATGCATATTACTGCAATATTGTACTTTGATGAGAAACTGTGTATAGTATTCTTCTCCTCCTCCTTTTTCTTCTTATTCTACTTCTTCTTCTTCTATAACTAGAAATGGAAAATCAAGAGGAACGCTAACTCGTGTACGTTATTTTAACACAACAATGAATAGATAATAAAATAATTAATGTATTTAAATGAATTCCAAAGTTTTCGCAGTGAATTACTAGTCTAGTTGTCTAGAAGGTATTGGATTCGGCATGATACTCATGTATGCCAGCACTGAACAGTTGTTAAAAACGACAATAAACACCCAGCAATACAATACAATACAATACAAAACAAATACAATACAATACAATGTACATGCAGTCATATGTCACTTGAACAATGAACTTGTTCACTCTTCTCTTACCATTTGATTGTTGAGATGAGTGTTGAGAGAGCTAACAGACGATCAGAGGGTCGTGGGTTTGATCCTCCGCCACGGTTATGTGTGAGGCGGACACTATATTCGTATATGCTTAGTACTGTTTCTACCCAGGAATACACCGAACGTGATTTATAGTAATAACTTGTGTCACAATCAAAGTGAAATAAATACATTTAAGGTAGTTGTTAACAAACGATCAGTTAAACTCATTAGCGCAACTAACTGATATCTTTTCCGTTTTAAATGGTACAGGAAAAAATTAATTGGGACGACTTGTCTTTTGATGGGACGAGTTGTCTCTTAATAGGGGACAAGTTGTCTCGAAACTTGGGACGAGTTGTCTCAAAATGTGGGACGAGTTGTCTTTGGGACGACTTGTCCATAACTCTTTTGAAACGGTGGTTAGAGACGAATGACAATGAGACTGATAGTCGTTTATCAGTCATCACGGAGAATGTGTTGTAGATTACTGGCGGGTATTCAAACTCATGACCCCTGGATTTACAGTCAGACACGCTACAAACTGATCGAACAGGGTCCGTCTTTACCATGTATGACTTATCCACTTTGAACAGTGATCACTAATTCCTAATTGGGTGTTTAACTACCAAAAATATTTTCTTACTCGACACTCGACTTTCTTGCTAAATACTCAGTTTTCTTACTATACACTTGTCTTTCTCACTCGACACTAAATTTTCTCACTCGACACTCGACATTCTTACTCGACTTACTCTACTAAAAGTGACATATCGCGATGTAATATCGCGTTATAGTCATCGTGCTGTCGTGCCATCGCTCCATCACCATCGTGTCATCGTGCCATCGTCATCGTGCTATCGTGTCATCACCATCGTGTCATCGTACTATTACCATCGTGCTATCGTACCATCACCATCGTGTCATCGTGCTATCGTGGCATCGCGTATGCTATTGACAAAGCGATAGCACGATGGCCCTAACTGAACACCGTTATAAACGCTATAGTGTTTACATTCAATTAACTAGTTCGTATATGACACTGTGTTTCGTTTTACATCACAACTACTTACATATAAATATAAAAACAATGTTGGTTATGGATATGTTCTATACATAGGTTATACACATCAGGTACAATTATGCCAATATAGTCTCTCACAGTTGTTTTTATCTGGCACATTAATATAAAACACAATGTTGGTTATGGATATGTTCTATACATTGGTTAAACATATCGACAATACAGTTTCTCACAGTTGTTTTCTCTGGCACATTAATATAAAACACAACGTTGGTTATGGATATGTTCTATACATTGGTTATACACATCAGGTACCATTATGACAAAACAGTTTCTCACAGTTGTTTTATCTGGCACATTTATATAAAACACAGTGTTGGTTATGGATATGTTCTATACCTAGGTTATACACATCAGGTTCCATTATGACACTATTGTTTCTCACAGTTGTTTTATCTGGCTAATAAATATAAAACACAATGTTGGTTATAGATATGGTCTATACATAGGTTATACACATCAGGTACCATTATGACACTATTGTTTCACACAGTTGTTTTATCTGGCACATTAATATAAAACACAGTGTTGGTTATTGATATGTTCTATACATAGGTTATACACATCATGTACATTTATGACACTATTGTTTCTCACAGTTGTTTTATCTGGCACATTAATATAAAACACAATGTTGGTTATGGATATGTTCTATACATTGGTTATACACATCAGGTACCATTATGACAATACAGTTTCTCACAGTTGTTTTTATCTTGCACATTAATATAAAACACAGTGTTGGTTATGGATATGTTCTATACATTGATTATACACAGCAGGTACATTTATGACAATACAGTTTCTCACAATTGTTCTATCTGGCACATTAATATAAAACACAGTGTTGGTTATGGATATGTTCTATACATAGGTTATACACATCAGGTACCATTATGACACTGTTGTTTCTCACAGTTGTGTTATCTGGCTAATTAATATAAAACACAATGTTGGTTATGGGTATGTTCTATACATAGGTTATACTCATCAGGTACCATCATGACACTATTGTTTCTCACAGTTGTTTTATCTGGCTAATAAATATAAAACACAATGTTGGTTATAGATATGGTCTATACATAGGTTATACACATCAGGTACCATTATGACACTATTGTTTCTCACAGTTGTTTTATCTGGCACATTAATATAAAACACAATGTTGGTTATGGATATGTTCTATACATAGCTTATACACATCAGGTACCATTATGACAATATAGTTTCTCACAGTTGTTTTTATCTGGCACATTAATATAAAACACAATGTTGGTTATGGATATGTTCTATACATAGCTTATACACATCAGGTACCATTATGACAATATAGTTTCTCACAGTTGTTTTTATCTGGCACATTAATATAAAACACAATGTTGGTTATGGATATGTTCTATACATTGGTTATACACATCAGGTACCATTATGACAATATAGTTTCTCACAGTTGTTTTTATCTGGCACATTAATATAAAACACAATGTTGGTTATTGATATGTTCTATACATAGCTTATACACATCAGGTACCATTATGACAATATAGTTTCTCACAGTTGTTTTTATCTGACACATTAATATAAAACACAGTGTTGGTTATGGATATATTCTATACATTGGTTATACACATTAGGTACCATTATGACACTATTGTTTCTCACAGTTGTTTTATCTGGCACATTTATATAAAACACAGTGTTGGTTATGGATATGTTCTATACATAGGTTATACACATCAGATACCATTATGACACTATTGTTTCTCACAATATAAAACACAGTGTTGGTTATGGATATGTTCTATACATAGGTTATACACATCAGGTACCATTATGACAATATAGTTTCTCACAGTTGTTTTATCTGGCATTCATCACATTTAACAGTCAGACCATTTTAATCTCATTTTAAACATAGTGTCGTGACATGGCTAGTTTTATATAAAAAAAATATGTGTAATTTTTTTTTTAAAAGTATAAAGTTTCAGACAAATGCTTAGAGATTGCTTGTATAGTAACAACTCCATGAGGGTTTACAATGTCAGTATTGATTTGGTACGTGAGCACGTATACAACATTGTCATTCGTCCGTTTAATCTGCTAACATTTACATAGCATGTTGTGTAACCAAGGTTGTTAACTGAATAAAGAATAACTTTACTTTGTTTGGCCATGCTTATCTAACTAAATAAAGAATATATTAAATTGACTTTGTTCGACCCTTTTGATCTAAGAAATAACGCTTTTTATTAACTCAAACTCATTTTTGAATGTTTTGTTTGCAGTTGTGGTGATCTTGGTGAAGAATACCGAATACCAAAATTGTCGAGGAAGAAAAAAATGTATATCTTGTATGTGGTATATATCGATTTAACAGTATAAATAGTATAATCATATTGGGTATCTAACGAAACAAACACAATCCACACTACTGACAACTCTACTCGACTGTCGGATAGCATGTTGAAAAAACACACACGTGATAATTCAAACTTTCAATACAAAACATAGATGGAATCATCAAACTGATCTCCTACAAATAATTGGTGACAGGAGTATTGGCGAATGTAAAGAAAGACTTTAAAAGAAAAAAAAACACCAATAAAGCAAAAGGACATAATCAGTTTTGAAGTAATGCTCTTAAAATAAATATGTTTATAAAGACATTTGGGTAATCTTTTTTAATTTATACACGGAACTTAATTCCAAAATGTCGTCGACAACACAATCGGTTGACCTTGATGAGGACGATCACCTGCCTATTTCAAAAACCACTGACGGTGAGAACTGGCAAAATAAAATTTACGACAAAGAAACGGATACGGCATCGATTGAAGGGAAACATATCGATACTAAACCGTATCACGATAGTAGAAACATAAAAACAAATAGTTCACCATGCGATAAAAAAGGGAATATTCGTAATGATACGGAAGAAAACAACGTAAAAATTGATAACGATGATACTCTGGGAATTTCAAGTGTAACAGCTACTGATTCAAATGATGAAATTGATACAAATGGTATGTTATCCTGTTTAAAATCCAATCACAATGATGAAAAATGTGACACCGATGACTTTAATTTATATCATGATGATGAGAATACCGAAAATGACATTGCAAATTTAGGTAAAAATATGGAACATGAACCAGCAAATGATCAAATTCTAATAGGCGACAGTGATGAATTAAATGTCGATGCTCAGAATGATCGAAGTGAAAACTTCGGCGACAAGGGAGATGGGATTTTAAATTTTTTCTCTTGTGGAAAAACGAAATTGTTTGACGAAGACAGTGAACCGTTTAGCTTTCCGTCAGAAGCCACGAGTCCAAAACCAAAAAGAGGAATTCAATCAAAAGTTAGCAAATCATTCAGAAAAGTAAAGTATGAAATAAAATCCAAGTTTGACAAGCCTAAAGACCGTGATGCAAATTTGGAGGAGAATAGTAATTCGTCAAAAACAAAGGAAATGGAGAATATAAATGAGCAGGCTGCTATGTCACAAGAAGAAACATATATCCCCGCAGATCAAGCAACTGATTTGGAAATACTGAATAATTCTTCAGAACAAACAGGGAGAAATTTTGTTTATCAAACGAATATTCAATCACATCCCAGTCCCGAACGCAAATCAATACAGACTGTCGTTAACCCTGATCAGTACGACTTTACACATACAGAGCGCGGGTATATGGTTATAATAGTAAATGATCGTTTTAAAAGACAATCGTTCCGTGACGGTTCGCATATGGACCTCATTAACATGAAAACAATAGCAAGAAAATTTGGCTTTAGATTATTCAATAAGCAAGATAAAAATTTAACGAGAGAAGAAACACTAACGCTTCTAAGAGAAGCTCAGCAATATGACCATTCTAACTGTGACAGCTTTCTGTTTATGATAAGTACTCATGGCCTGGAGCAGCCCAATCCTAGGGCTAATGGTAAACCGGACCATGCACTGGTTTGTGCTGATGACAGGATGGTCTTTACAAGTACCATCATAGAAATGTTCAACGACGAGAATTGTCCATCTCTGAAAGATAAACCCAAGTTTTTCTTCATACAGGCGTGTCGAGGTAAATAATAAAATACATTTGAAACAATTTATTCATCTTTTACAGTTTATTTTGTAGTGGTCGGTACGAACCAAGTGTTTATTTCACAGTTAGAGGAAATGCATGTAACTCTACGATACTCTTTGGTAACGTTATAGCTACGGTTCTCTAAATTGTCTAAGGAGTCGTGGCAAGATCACTTACATTTACTCACTTTGGTCCAAAAACTTCATATGAGGATGTCTTTTATGTACTTGCGAAAGGACATCTGTTATGCTCGGATTCATTCCGATGTCTAGTTCCACCAATAAAGCTGGGTACCATATGTAACCCTGTAATGTGTTAAAATGGCGATAAATATGATTTTATACATACCATGACAGAAACGCACGGAGATAACATATATTTTGTCATGATATACTAAAATATTGTAGCATGAGGTTAGGTTAAAAGTTTGTTTGGCTGCGGGAGGGCAATCATAAACCAATTATAGACATTTTAGCAATAATATATTTTGAACAGCTGTGATATAATTGTATCGCAATATTATTAAACTAAGGTTACCAAGGATTTAAGTAGTGTACTTAGTGTTAAGATACATATTTGACAACGTTCAAGTGAGATTAGTTTTAAATAGATATCCTGTTAAATAACTGGTACAAAGAAATGGCACGGAACGAGCTATCGCCAAAGAGGCATGGAGTGCTCGATTCACAATATGTAAATATGACAAGCAAGATTAGTGTAGTACATCTTAATCAATTAATTTGAAGTAATTGACAAAACGTACGAACTTAAAAGAAAACAAGTATACTGTTTAAATCACAATATTCTAAACCAGTTTTTAATTTTAATTATTACGTCGCCGTTTGGTGTTGGTAGCCATATAAGTATATTTAAGGGTTAGAAAAACTTTACTTTTTTTTATTTGAAAATAGAAATACAGTGTAAGTTTGTTCTGTTTGTTTGTGATATTAATTTCAGATTACTATCTAATACACACGCAATAGATATTATCGAATATTTGTTGTCAGAAATATCGATTATATGTTGTCAGAATATACGTTAACCAGCAATAGATTTTATCGTTTATTTGTTGTCATACTATATATTAACCAGTAATAGATTTTATCGATTATTTGTTGTCAGAAATATCGATTATATGTTGTCAGAATATACGTTACCCAGCAACAGGTTTTATCAGTTATTTGTTGTCAGAATAAACGTTAACCAGCAATAGATTTTATCGGTCCTTTATTGTCAGAATATTCGTTAACCAGCAATAGATTTTATCGGTTATTTGTTGTCAGAATTATCGATTATTTGTTGTCAGAATATACGTTAATCAGCAATAGATTTTATAAGTTATATATTTTATCAGTTATTTGTTGTCAGAATATACGTTAACCAGCAATAGATTTTATCAGTTATTTGTTGTCAGAATATATATTAACCAGCAATAGATTTTATCGATTATTTGTTGCCAGAATTATCGATTATATGTTGTCAGAATATACGTTAACCAGCAATAGATTTTATCAGTTATTTGTTGTCAGAATAAACGTTAACCAGCAATAGATTTTATCGGTCCTTTATTGTCAGAATATACGTTAACCAGCAATAGATCTTATCGGTTATTTGTTGTCAGAATATATATTAACCAACAATAGATTTTATCGATTATTTCTTGTCAGAATAATCGATTATGTGTTGTCAGAATATACGTTAACCAGCAATAGATTTCATCGGTTATTTGTTGTCAGAATATATCTTAACCAGCAATAGATTTTATCGGTTATAGATTTTATCAGTTATTTGTTGTCAAAATATATGTTAACCAGCAATAGATTTTATCGGTTATAGATTTTATCAGTTATTTGTTGTCAGAATATATGTTCAGTTATTTGTTGTCAGAATATATGTTAACCAGCAATAGATTTTATCGGTTATTTGTTGTCAGAATATATGTTAACCAGCAATAGATTTTATCGGTTATAGATTTTATCAGTTATTTGTTGTCAGAATATATGTTCAGTTATTTGTTGTCAGAATATATGTTAACCAGCAATAGATTTTATCGGTTATTTGTTGTCAGAATATATGTTAACCAGCAATAGATTTTATCGGTTATAGATTTTATCAGTTATTTGTTGTCAGAATATATGTTAACCAGCATTAGTTTAAATACCTTTTATTTAATAACACCGGTGTATAATTGAAAACCGGTGCTTCAAGTAGACGTGTTTTTGTAATATTTAAGGTGACGATCTGGACCATGGTAGTGACGTATTCGTGGTGCAACCTAAACAGTCTATAGATAAAACATGTGGCTTTGCTGATGGTAAGCATTCTGTAAAAACATTTGATTAAAGGAATAATCCATGTTTTCAAAATTCTATTTATCATTTAATTTCAGGAATTACTATTTATAGCTACATATAGCTGGCGATCTTGTAGTTAAAACATATTTTATTGCCATATAAACACATATTACATTATATAGTATGTATATAAATCAAATACAATTTTAGGCAAAAGGATTTGACCTCAATTTCTCCGAACATTAGATTCCCTTTGACTTTGTTGTATTCTGGTCTCCGTTGCATTGACCAGTCTAGTTTAACAACCAATCATTTAAAGCGGTGTCTTATAGAAATATAATACCCAAAATTAAAATAAAAAAATCTTATTTCTATTCTTAAACTTGCCTCATGGAAGAAAAAGAACGTTTTATTTTATTTTGATATTATAAGAAATAAAAATGTCATGTTTATGATATACATGTTTATGCTATCTGTTGTTAAGTAGGTGCGATTTAACCAAAAGTAATGGTTATTTTCTTATATAAATGCTTTTATAGGGAAGAGTACCCAATCTCAAACACCGTTTCAACAATTGAATGGAAACAAAGTTTGGTTCAATTTATCAGACACATTGTTACTTGCTTCCGCCTTTCCATGTAAGAAAAACGTAATAATGTCTACCATGTCAAATCCAATCGACGTCTGTTCTAAGTAAAGGCAAATGTTCACTTTTTCGATGATTTCAAGTCTCTACATGTGTAGACACAATACAGTCAAATCTGTCTTAAGCAGTAAAACCCTTTAAGACAGATTGTTGCTTAAAACATGTTAAATTGCTCTGAAAGCATAAACATGGGAAATAGCAATGTGGCTGCTTAAGATAAATGGCTGTGTAATAGAGTGACCGCTTTCGCGGGTTTGATTGTACATTAATTATTCTATCAATTCTTTTGCGATACGTAATAGTACTTGCACTTTTTAGTTATATTTGGATAAAGAATGTTTAAAATGTTTGTCATTAGATTCGCAAATTAGGGGAAATCGTCTGATGATTGGATAAACGGTATTTTTAGAAGAATTATGATTGTATTGTGCACATGTTTAAAACATTTGGACTGTTAATTGAGTGATCTAATTTCATTCAATTATTGATACTGTGCACCAGAACCGTTTACTGAATAAAGTAATTATATTTGTCTCTTGTATGACTATTGCCTTTAAACTTAACAACATATTTTTTTTTGTAATCAATAAATCGTGACATAATCAATGTTGCTTTGATATCTATGTACATACTTATTACTATGACATTTTATCTTGAAAACCGTCAATAAGAAGTATCAAATCTTCCCGTAGTCCCCTCGTAATCGATAGAAAGTATCAAATCTTCCCGTAGTCACATCGTAGTCGATAGGAAGTATCAAATCTTCCCGTAGTCCCGTCGTAGTCGATAGGAAGTATCAATTCTTCCCGTAGCCCCGTCGTAGTCGATAGGAAGTATCAAATCTTCCCGTAGTCCCATCGTAGTCGATAGGAAGTATCAGATCTTCCCGTAGTCCCGTCGTAGTCGATAGGAAGTATCAAATCTTCCCGTAGTCCCGTCGTAGTCGATAGGAAATATCAAATCGATAGGAAGTATCAGATCTTCCCGTAGTCCCATCGTAGTCGATAGGAAGTATCAAATCTTCCCGTAGTCCCGTCGTAGTCGATAGGAAGTATCAAATCTTCCCGTAGTCCCATCGTAGTCGATAGGAAGTATCAGATCTTCCTGAGTTTTATGAAGTTGTAGTTAATAAATCAAACAATAATTTTCAATCAGTATTTTTGTTAAACTACTAGTTTAACCTATAAATTGTTAAACAGAATTTTACCAATAACAAATGTGTTAATATGAGTTAAATGTACTCCCTATAATAAACAAAATATGTAAAATACATCTCAGTGGATTTAAAAGGGCAACAAAATAGAAAAAACTAAATTGTAACTCGTTATGACCCTTGTATTAAATTCAAATTATGGGTAACAAATCAATCAGCTTAATAACATATGTATTAAATTACCATTCTATAATAAATGAAAAATAAAGTGTTTGCATAGGCACATATGAGACAAAAAGACAAACTATATCCTTCAAGTGATCATGAGAAATATGGTTAAATGGGGATTTGGAACACGTGTCACCTCTGTAGGCATTGCTGCTCTTTTGGCCATCTCCATTTTCCCTTTCTACCGTGAATAGAAAAAGATGACCAAATTGTTGTCATAAATTCATATCTTTTTGTCATTTTCGTATCTTAATCTATGCTTTTGAAATGCAATATTGTATATCCAGTGAAACACACATCTACTATGTAACAAAGCGGCCTATTTATTAATTAGATATATCGGTCATAATCTTAATTCTAGGAGAAGCGCCAGCATGTTCCACTGAATCCAGCAATCGCCTCAGAAAAAAGGAATCTTTTGACGAATCTGACACACGTCCTGGCGCAGATTCATGGCTAGAGGGGCAAACACAGCAAAGCACAACACCTTCATTTATTGTTCCAAAAAAAGCAGTGTCGTATCCTTCACGAGGTTTACCATTATCATATACTCGACAACAACATATTCAAAGTGCAACGTCGCACCAAGTTCATAACATATATGCCCCAACCCCATATGCCATTGTGGACACGCCCTCATTGAAATGCGACAATGATATGCTAGTCATGTACGCTATACCTCAAGGAATGTTTGCCTGGAGGAACACAAATGATGGTTCTTGGATGATATATTATTTGTACCGAGTGCTTATGGCGTATGACATGACAAAGCAAAAGAACTTCCTGAATCTTTTAACACAGGTCTCAGCAATAATGTCGGAAAGATCAACAAATACGCCCTCGAACAAAACGTTAGACCAGAAGAAGGCGGTTCCAGTGATAGAACATAAACTTACCAAAGATGTGATTTTCTTGCCTAAAGCAATGCTATCCGACTGGGTAAAAGTTGAATAATTAGACTTTTAACATCAAGCACATTTTTTTTAAAGAAAAGAAGTAACATGGAATTTAATTGATTGTTGAATGTGTTGTTTATTTGTTTAAAACTCGCATATATATTCATAAAGTTCTGTAACTATGTAGTGGTGGAGCAGAACTAAATCTTCGAATTTGAGAGGTACATTTCTGATTGAAAACACATCTGACAAAGTTACAAAATAATGCAAGTCCTAGTAAAACGCAATGTGCAATGAAATCACATAAAATGATATTTGATGTTGAGCTTATGCGACTAGTATTTAATTCTATATACATGTATAAAAGTGCATAATAAATTACCGACCTTGAACTACTTCAATGGCCGTTGGTTTCTTCAAAAAGGTATTTTCCTGTGTTCACGGCTTCTGTATATATGTATTGTACATACTATGATTATTGGACAAAATGTTTTAGCGTTTTGGTGACAGTTGTCTCCTGTTAGACATATATATTTTGTTTACTTAAGTGCAATTCCTGTGAAAGGTGAAACTATTGTGACATTTTATCATGTTTTTAGATTCGTTAATTTAGACACTGCATGACCTGCTGATTTCGTACACAGACAAAATGATAATGTTGGAATTTTTTTTTTGTGTGTTATTTTTTTTATTATTTTAAAGTTTTTCATTTAAGGATTTTAATTTAATTCATATTTTACATTTGCAGGGTACATGTATTTGCTTTCTTACAAACCGTTAAACTAGTTTGACAGCTTTTAACATTTTCGCCATTATTTTCCTAGTTGTAACGTGTCACATTATCCATTATCATGAGATTAAGTATGACAAATTTCAAACCACACAAGTAAATATTTGGTTTATAAAGTGATACAAACAATCAAATCTAGCTCTGACTTTTTTTTTTAAATTATATTTCCATTATAACAGGAATGTGTTCGCTCATAATATGCACACCAGCGCACTTACTGACATGTTGTCAACTTTTCATTTAATTATAGTGCAATGAAACCCCTATTTTAATCCAGTCCTCAAATGCTTTTAAAAACACACGTCACTGGTTTTAAGAATGCGCGATCTCTTATTATTGTATTTCCTTTGATCTATTCATCTGCAGCAAAAAATCAGAAATTCCATGTACCATAATGTAATTATCTCAAACTAAACACATAAACTCCATTTTGCATAAGAATTCTCCTAACGTCGCTCGCAAGTAGTTACGTGTTACATCGTCACACAATTTATATTGTGTCCACAGTAAAACTCCCGGTTGTTTTAGATGCTGCTTGAAAGAAATTGCCATTGTTTCTGTTATACTTGTTTTGATCATTCTGCTTTTTTTATTGACTCAATAATTACATTGCAAGTACACGAATGTATTCTTTTACAAGTATGTTTAAATAATAATGATCTCGTCTATTAATAGCTGACAAAAGGGTCGTTTGGGAGGACAAGGCGTGTCCAGCAGACTCGGTTTTATTGAGCCTATTCATAAAGCGTGAAAAAATATGTAACACCCTACTTACACCCTAGCAACGGTTTAAGCATTATTTTCGCTGAACGTGTTCTACGAATGATGTCTGACCAGATGCGCGTCTCATAATTTGAATAATTAAATAACATATGTCATATTATTACAATATTCTCATATACTGAAAAGAAACAGTAATGCATATTCTATCTTCATATTTATGTTCGTTTTACAACAAATATGTCTTATTTTAATTGACGTTAAAAGAAGTGATAATGAAAAGATGACTTAAATCAATGATAATCTTCCACGAGCTAACGAAACATGCATGACGTCTACATACAGCTATATGTCACGTTATCATCAACTATCTTCTACCTTTAATGGCAATGCGTGTGTACCGATATATCATGTTGTTTGATGTTGACTCTCTCCGGAATCTACTGGATTTGTACTGTGTGCTCATATAATCTAATATGTATTCCAATATTTTACCAATTTGTGTTTGTGATTTTGCCTGTGTCTGTGAAGTTGTCGCTGAAACTAATGGGTTTATAGTATGTTCGGTTGCTCTTTGTTTTTATTGGTTAGTCATTGTTGACAAGTAGTATGTGTATGGTCAAACAGAACGACGTATTTGTACAAACCATAAACGTGTCACGAGTTATTGCACATTTTGTTATATTTCAATTAAAAACATAGTTAAATACACAAATGCTTTCGACAGTTTTAGTATTAGCGTCGGGTACATATTCAAACGCCTTTATATAGGTCAAATTATAATGTGAATGTCTATTTTTTTATTTTAAGTTTAGTTCAGTGTGTTGTGTTCAATGTTATACTTCTCATATAATTATCTTACATGGGTTGAAGGTTCTTATAGATAATCCCATCCCGATGGAGAACTGTTTTTGAGGGAACGATGCTCTGTTACCACGAAAACAGTTATCCCAAGGGATAACCGAAAAAGCCATGTTAGATTATTTTTCTTGCTTACCAAACACATTGAATATTTATTTTAATTTAAATGGTTATTCAATTTTAATAAGCCGTAGGCTTAAATATATATCACGTCATTTGTTTTATACGTCATATCATAAATTGTCTCAGTAAGGTAAGATGAGCGGGTAAAGGGGAAAATGATGGAAGTTCCATACCTGGTGAAAATACACGGTCATCCTCGTCCGGTATGTCCGGTATGCACGAATATAAACATACAACATCTTTCAAGTTGTAACTTTGTAATTTTTGTTATGCTCTACTTTGAAGCGGCAGTGCACTACTAGTTCTAATGTGGGGTGGTTTTTTTTTTAGAATGTTAACGATGATCTGTACATATTATATAATTTCTTATTTATTTCATTGTTCATTTATTAAGTTTTGTCATCTTTTCTTGTTGTTTTTTTAGACAAAGTACTTGGTTGTCATTCAAATATTTTAAAGCACCGTGATGTCCTTTACATTTTATCATTTGCACTTATTAGTACGGTTGGTATGATGACACTTGAAACAGAAGAATGTGTTTCAATTTCGAATGATAAAAACAGAAATAATTCAAGTAAAAGCTAAAATATACCAGCCTGTCATTTATTGTGTTATGTGCAAAACTAAAATAAAATTGATATAAAAAAGAATAATTTTCATCAGCTGCACACTCCCCCATGTAATATGTAATAAGTCAATGTTTTTCCCACTGGGGAGTATAAAAACTATGGAAACAAGTATATTATTCTCTACCTAGTTTGCATTTTTAGTTTCAAAAGAATATTCCAGTTCATTTCCTCCTCAGAATACCTTACTTCTAAGCCAGTTCTTAATTTACATACTTGTGTTATATATTTATGTTGTATGAACATATTATAGTTCAAAGCGTGTGTTTACAAAACTATATATAACTAATCTCCACCGACTGCTCGTACAAGGGTAAATATAAACTTAAACATACATAATGTACACTGTAAAAGGCTTACTTCAATACTTAAATGTGTTAACTATGTCAAGTGTTGAAATGTTCTAAATCTGTATTTACAGAAATAGGTTTAATACACGTTACGTTGTTGTAAGGAAATGTTTAGCTTTAAATGGAAAATATTCAATTACATGGTTCGAATGACGACTAAATATTGTTAAAGGGTAACTTTAATGCAAAAATAATTTTTGCTTAATCAATTCAAATTGGTATTCTTAATATAATCCGCCAGTGCGCACCAGCACCAGTTGCCATATAGCACAGTTATACAAGTAAAATCTTATCGGCACTGGAAATAAATTCGCCATTCCATATATGGCGAAATGACGTCACCGGGGACCAACCAATCAGAATAACCGATTAAAATATCGCGCCAACCAATCATCGTGTCACTTGCTGTAAACAAACATGACTAATCGCATCGTTCTGCTTGTTTATGGTTATAAGAAATACGCAATTAAGCTCTTACACACGTCAATGTGGGAAAACAGTATTCGATCAGAAATTGTTGGAAATAAAAATGTAATAACAGTGTTAGTTTGCATAAATCTCCTAACAGTAACTTGTTGGAAAGTGCATGGATTGAAATTGTGACACTCTTGATACGCGGGAATAACACAAATCTCCACAATTTCAATCGCTAAAACAATACATTTCAATTAATCAGTGATCACGCGAGGTCATTGAATTGTCCAGATTTACGCGGGAATAATTAAAATCTCCCCATTTTCAACCGCAAAATGTATATTATATATTTATACATTTATTTTTCAAGAACCGGTTGTTTATATTCGCGTGGCATAGCAGTCTGCAGCAATATTATGCATGACACTATAGGTTACATTTGAAAATAGCGTCCAAACGTAAATACCCATGGCTGTGATCACGCGAAGTCATGGAATTTTCTAGAAAGATCTAGGTCAATTCTATTTTCCGAAAATGTACACCGATCTATTTTTATATTTTTGAAAAATCATGCGTGCCAGTTGTGATAATTGGCACCGTAATAAATCAATGTTTGTTTTAATTGCGATTACTTGGATAGGATCCTGTGCGGTGCGCTAATGTTGCTTACCGTTATTGCATCGGGAGGTTATAAGTTGGGGACGGGGTGTCGTAAATCATGTCAGTTTACAGTTCGGTAATTTACCAAAGCCGTGATATTTGTCCTGGGGTATATGGACTAATCAAATGCACGCGCCAATATGCGACAATACTGATTTGTTTTTACAGCTGACACCTGTGACCGGAATTTTTATACCATCAAGGGGGCAATAAAACCATATGGTGTCGCAGATCAGCATGATGTCTGCTGGTCATTATAATAAAGTAATTATTTTTTTAATTATCTGCTCGTCTGTGAAAGATCCCGTTTTAATTAATTTATAAATATTATACGCATTACCGATTTAGATAAATTTTGAATTTATGTCCGATCCGATTTTTATTTACATACATGTAGATCTACATGTAAACATATAGCACAGAGATTCTTTTTAATAATGCGCAAGAAGGGAAAGTTATAAAACGAGTTTGTTTTCTTTTTTCATAGGTAAAATTTTAGCATGGTAATGGAAGAACACATAATAGAATAATAATAAGTCATTTCTATTTTTACTGTTATATTAACGGATAAATTGTTACTAGACCTACAATTAGTATAATTAAAACTACCACTATCTATTATTGTTATTAATTATTCATAACAATAGATCTAATAATAAATATGTAGCAGTTGTATTAATTATATTTATGGTAGAAATTATTTATTATTAGTAGTAAAGGTAGTCCTTAATTATTATTGTAAATAATCTGTTTCTCCATCGAGTACCACCGGTTCTAACTGGTATGGTTGAATGCCACAATCTATGGTTTCCTGTTCTTCATCAATGCTTGAGCCAGATAAGTCCAATAAAATGTCACTAACGTCGATATCCCCATTAAAATAACTCTCGTGAAATGTTTTCGCCCATTGAAGCCATCTTGAATTAGATCGCGTTATGGGTATGACGTCATCGGGGACCTCGTTCGGGTAACTCCGTTAATTCTTTCGTGTATTACCGTGAGAGGTGTAATGTGCGTTACTGTTTCCGTGATTTACTGATGAACAAGAGCGAATTTCATGAAAATTAAACCATTTTTATAAACCACCAATCGATTTTATTCAAATAATATAAAAAAAAAATAGCATTTTGGTTACCCTTTAAATTGTGGTTTTTTTTTATATATATTTCCAGTCATAACATCAAATAGAATTCAGAGAAATTTGCTTTATAACATTTAAATCCGACTTATTAAGCCAAGAGGTCCAAAAGTAACCTGTAACTTTCTACTTGATCTGCGTCGTTAAAATGTGTTAACATATTCCTTACATCACTGTGTGACCAATTCCCGATGTGACCCAATCACTGTGTGACCCCATTACTGTGTTGTGTGACCCAATTACTGTGTGATCCAATCACAGTGTGAGCCCATAACTGTGTGACCCAATCACTGTGTTGTCAAGTCCTCCTTTGTCTGTCCAGGTTTGCATTTCAAGTTACATTAATCTGGGTAGTTCTCGGTTCAATAATACTTGTCAAATGGTTTGAAAGTGAAAATGAAATACTTAACGATATATTTCTCTTTTCCCAATATGTTCGAATTTGTAGTTGTAGCAAAATGATGAATTGCAGCACGGTTGAATATTTTAAACAAGCATTGATCCCACTGAACGGCGTGTCCTTGTCAGAGTATGTTTTAAACAAGCACTGATCACTGAACAACGTGTCCGTGTCAGAGTATGTTTTAAACAAAGAATTGATCACTGAACGACATATCCGTATCAGACTATGTTTTAAACAAGCATTGATAACTGAACGACGTGTCCGTGTCAGAGTATGTTTAAAAGAAAGTATTGATCACTGAACAACATGTCCGTGTCAGAGTATGTTTTAAACAAGCATTCATCACTGAAAGATGTGTCCGTGTCAGAGGATGTTTTAAACAAGCATTCATCACTGAACGACGTGTCCGTGTCAGAGTATGTTTTAAACACGTCTTGATCACTGAACGACGTGTCCGTGTCAGAGCATGTTTTAAAAAAGCATTGATCACTGAAAGACGTGTCCGTGTCAGAGTATGTTTTAAACAAAGCATTGATCACTGAACGACGTGTCCGTGTCAGAGTCTGTTTTAAACAAGCATTGATCCCAATGAACAACGTGTCCGTGTCAGATTATGTTTTAAACAAAGCATTGATCACTTAACGACGTGTTCATGTCAGAGTATGTTTTAAATAAGCATTGATCACTGAACGACGTGTCTGTGTCAGAGTATCTTTTAAATAAAGCATTGATCACTGAACGACGTGTCCGTATCAGAGTATGTTTTAAACAAGCATTGATCACTGAACGACGTGTCCGTGTCAAGTATGTTTTTAACAAGCATTGATCCCATTGAATAACGTCTTCGTGTCAGAGTATGTTTTAAACAAGCATTGATCACTGAATGACGTGTCCGTGTCAGAGTATGTTTTAAACAAGCATTGGTCCCAATGAACAACGTGTCCGTGTCAGAGTATGTTTTAAAGAAACCATTGATCACTAAACGATGTGTCCGTGTCAGAGTATGTTTTAAACAAGCATTGATCACTGAATGACGTGTCCGTGTCAGAGTATGTTTTAAACAAGCATTGGTCCCAATGAACAACGTGTCCGTGTCAGAGTATGTTTTAAAGAAACCATTGATCACTAAACGATGTGTCTGTGTCAGAGTATGTTTTAAACAAGCATTGGTCACTGAACGACGTGTCCGTGTCAGAGTATGTTTTAAACAAGCATTGATCCCAATAAACAACGTGTCCTTGTCAGAGTATGTTTTAAAGAAACCATTGATCATTGAACGACGTGTCCGTGTCACAGTATGTTTTAAACAAGCATTTATCCCACTGAACGACGTGTCCGTGTCAGAGTATGTTTTAAATGTTTTAAACAAGCATTGATCCCAATGAACAACGTGTCCGTGTCAGAGTATGTTTTAAAGAAACCATTGATCCCTCAACGATGTGTCCTTGTCAGAGTATGTTTCAAGCAAGCATTGATCACTAAACGACGTGTCCGTGTCAGAGTATGTTTTAAACAAAGCATTGATCACTGAACGATGTGTCCGTGTCAGAGTATGTTTTAAACAAGCATCGATCCCACTGAACGACGTGTCTGTGTCAGAATATCTTTTAAACAAAGCATTGGTCACTGAACAACGTGTCCGTGTCAGAGTATGTTTTAAACAAACATTGATAACTGAACGACATATCCGTATCAGACTATGTTTTAAACAAGCATTGATCACTGAACGACGTGTCCGTGTCAGAGTATGTTTTAAATAAAGCATTGATCACTCAACGACGTGTCCGTGTCAGAGTATGTTTTAAACAAGCATTGATCCCACTGAACAACGTCTTTGTGTCAGAGTATGTTTTAAACAAGCATTGATCACTGAACGACGTGTCCGTGCCAGAGTATGTTTTAAACAAGCATTGATCCCAATGAACAACGTGTCCGTGTAAGAGTATGTTTTAAAGAATCCATTGATCACTAAACGACGTGTCCGTGTCACAGTATCTTTTAAACAAGCATTGATCCCACTGAACGACGTGTCCGTGTCAGAGTATGTTTTAAATATTTTAAACAAGCATTGATCACTTAACGATGTGTCCGTGTCAGAGTATATTTCAAACAAGCATTGATCACTGATCGACGTGTCCGTCTTAGAGTATGTTTTAAACAAGCATTGATCACTGAACGACGTGTCCATGTCAGAGTATGTTTTAAACAAGCATTGATTACTGAACGACGTGTCCGTGTCAGAGTATGTTTAAAACAAGCATTGATCACTGAACGACGTGCCGGTGTCAGAGTATGTTTTAAGCAAGTATTGATAACTGATCGACGTGTTTGTGTCAGAGTATGTTTTAAACAAGCATTGATCCCACAAGCATTGGTCACTGAACGACGTGTCCTTGTCAGAGTATGTTTTAAAGAAACCATTGATCACTGAACGACGTGTCCGTGTCAGAGTATGTTTCAAACAAGCATTGATCACTGAACCAAGTGTCCGTGTCAGAGTATGTTTTAAACAATGCATTCATCACTCAACGACGTGTCCGTGTCTGAATATGTTTCAAGCAAGCATTGATCACTGAACGACGTGTCCGTGTCAGAGAATGTTGTAAACAAGCATTGATCACTGAACAACGTGTCTGTGTCAGAGTATGTTTTAAACAAAGCATTGATCACTGACAGAACACATGGCACGGAAACATATATTAGTTATGAACTTAACTGAAGCACCAACATAAGACACGGCAGAGAAATATATATTAGTTATGAACTTAACTGAAGCACCGACACAAGACGCGGCACAGAAACATATATTAGTTATGAACTTAACTGAAGCACCGACAGAAGACGCGGCACAGAAACATATATTAGTTATGAACTGAACTGAAGCACCGACAGAAAACGCGGCACAGAAACATATATTTGTTATGAAATTAACTGAAGCACCGACTGAAGACGCGGCACGAAACATATATTAGTTATGAACTTAACTGAAGCACCGACAGAAGACGCGGCACAGAAACATATATTAGTTATGAACTTAACTGAAGCACCGACAGAAGACGCGGCACAGAAACATATATTAGTTATGAACTTAACTGAAGCACCGACAGAAAACGCGGCACAGAAACATATATTTGTTATGAAATTAACTGAAGCACCGACTGAAGACGCGGCACGAAACATATATTAGTTATGAACTTAACTGAAGCACCGACAGAAGACGCGGCACAGAAACATATATTAGTTATGAACTTAACTGAAGCACCGACAGAAGACGCGGCACAGAAACATATATTAGTTATTAGTTATGAACTGAACTAAAGTACCGACACAAGACGCGGCACAGAAACATATATTAGTTATGAACTTAACTGAAGCACCGACAGAAGACTCGGCACAGAAACATATATTAGTTATGAACTTAACTGAAGCACCGACAGAAGACGCGGCACAGAAACATATTTTAGTTATTAGTTATGAACTGAACTAAAGCACCGACACAAGACGCGGCACGGAAACATATATTAGTTATGAACTTAACTGAAGCACCGACAAAAGAGGCGACACAGAAACATGTATTAGTTTTGAACTTAACTGAAGCACCGATAGAAGACGCGGCACAGAAACATATATTAGTTATGAACTTAACTCAGGCACCGACAGAAGACGCGGCACAGAAACATATATTAGTTATAAATTATGAAGTTAACTGAAGCACCGACAGAAGACACGGCACATATATTAGTTATGAACTTAACTGAAGCACCGACAGAAGACGCGGCACAGAAACATATATTAGTTATTAGTTATGAACTGAACTGAAGCACCGACAGAAGACGCGGCACAGAAACATATATTAGTTATTTGTTATGCACCGACACAAGACGCCGCACAGAAACATATATTAGTTATGAACTTTACTGAAGCACCGACAGAAGAGGCGGCATGGAAAGATATATTAGTTATGAACTTAACTGAAGCACCGACAGAAGACGCGGCACAGAAACATATATTAGTTAAGAACTTAACTGAAGCACCGACAGAAGACACGGCACAGAAACATATATTGGTTATGAACTTAACTGAACCACCGACAGAAGACACGGCACAGAAACATTTATTAGTTATTAGTTATTAACTTAACTGGAGCACCGACAGAAGATGCGGCACAGAAACATATATTAGTTATGAACTTAACTGAAGCACCGACAGAAGACGCGGCACAGAAACATATATTAATAATGAACTTAACTGAAGAACCGACAGAAGACACGGCACAGAAACATATATTAGTAATGAGCTTAACTGAAGCACCGACAGAAGACGCGGCACAGAAACATATATTAGTTATTAGTTATGAACTTAACTGAAGCACCGACAGAAGACGTGGCACAGTAACATATATTAGTTATTAGTTATGAATTGAACTAAAGCACCGACACAAGATGCGGCACCGATACATATATTAGTTATAAACTTAACTGAAGCACCGACAGAAGACGCGGCACATAAACATATATTAGTTATGAACTTAACTGAAGCACCAACAGATGACGCGGCACAGAAACATATATTAGTTATGAACTTAACTAAAGCACCGACAGAAGACGCGGCACAGAAACATATATTAGTTATTAGTTATGAACTTAACTAAAGCACCGACGAAAGATGCGGCACTGAAACATATATTAGCTATGAACTGATCTGAAGCACCGACAGAAGACGCGGCACAGAAACATATATTAGTTATGAACTTAACTGAAGCACTGACAAAAGACGCAGCACAGAAACAAATATTAGTTATGAACTTAACTGAAGCACCGACAGAAGATGTGGCACAGAAACACATATTAGTAATGAACTTAACCGAAGTACCGACAGAAGACGCGGCACAGAAACATATATTAGTTATTAGTTATGAACTTAACTAAAGCACCGACACAAGACGCGGCACGGAAACACATATTAGTTATGAACTTAACTGAAGCACCGACAGAAGACATGGCACGGAAACACATATTAGATATGAACTTAACTAAAGCACCGACAGGACACGCGGCACGGAAACACATATTAGTTATGAACTTAACTGAAGCACAGTGATTCATTACAAATTACACACATACCATTGTCACTTGTTGACTGTTCTATAATTACTAATATCGATGATACCTTTATGTCATAATGTTTGCAGCATACATGATCCCCATCAGCGCTAAGATATCTTCTAAATTTCGTTATAATTTTTCTGTTATACTGTCAGTTATGATAACCTGAAGAGAAATAAATTAAAGCATACAGAATTTTTTTTTTACAGCAAAACATAGTTACGAGTTATGTATAGTTTGCAGCAGACAGGAATTGTATTACAGCTTTAAGCAGACTCTTAGAATCGACGAAATCAACTATATTGCCTCTACACAGAATGATGGAAACTCTGTTGCAAAAGAAAGTGTACACTTAGGTTTTTGTTAATCTTATATATATCTTTTAACAGAAATACATGATGTTTGGTATCAAAATTAAAAGCAATTTATCCTCAATTGCATGTGCACCTTCAATCAATAGCAAAATTGTGTATAAAGGTTGTGTACGAAATTCGAGACCGATACGTTTTAACGAAATAATATTGCTTGAAACAGCACACTTCCTTTTGCAACTATGAGTATACATTACATAGATCACAATTGTATGACACTGGTATATGCAAATTATCTTGCAACTATATAATATACGTTTAATTATTATATAAATACTAATATGCAAGAAAATATCAACATGTTAAAATATTTGTGCAAATAAATTTACCTTCCATTTCTGAAAAAGGTTTATTTTTTCAGCACTAAGATGAAGGTCACAGAAAGTCTGGAACCAATTGTCTTGACTATTGTCTACAAAGCATCTGAAAATTAATAAAATTGAAATAAGTTTATGATTATTCAACAAACAACAGTACAATTACAAAATGTTTGAGTAAATATGGTGTTGTGCTTTAATGAAATTCCAACATTATCCGGTTACTCTTCCTGTCTGACTTCTACTGCACTTTTATTTTTCCTGCAACAGCACCCTTCTAGGCATTTAACAATTTATCAGTAATTCAAAGGGAGAACATGTTTTAAGCTAATATACTACATGCTTCAATGTCTCACTGAACAATTACTTCCCTTACATGACGGTAGCAAGATTATTACGCCCAAGAAATTAGAGCTGTGTAAAGCGGTTGGGTAATTTGTTTTTAAAAAATGCTCAAAATGTCATATTTCTTTGTGCATATGGGAACATTGGAACATTTTCATGATTTCTGCAAAGTTTGGGTGCCCCTTGGAACTGTTTGATGATGCTATAACAGTTTAAAGATGCGTAGTGATACACTGCAACAAATGGGCAAAATTGTCAAAAATGAAGGGATGCCATCAAACCATCGAAATTGTGAAAAAGCAACCTGGTCAACCCCATGTTTTTTTCTGCATATTTGGACCAGGAGAGGACTATCTATGGGAATAATGCACTTTTAGAACCATTGGTAATGTATCCAGTGTTCCAGAAGTGCATGTCTCTATATGTAGAACAGTACAAAATTAATTGGTGTGTGAGACGTATAACATCATGGTTCATTTTTATGCTGATATATAACATCATGGTTCATTTTTATGCTGATATATAACATCATGGTTCATTTTTATGCTGATATATAACACCATGGTGCATTTTTATGCTGATATATAACATCATGGTGCATTTTTATGCTGATATATATCATCATGTTCATTTTTATGCTGATATATAACATCATGGTGCATTTTTATACTGATATATAACATCGTGGTGCATTTTTATGCTGATATATAACATCGTGGTTCATTTTTATGCTGATATATAACATCATGGTGCATTTTTATGCTGATATATAACATCATGGTGCATTTTTATGCTGATATATAACATCATGGTGCATTTTTATACTGATATATAACATCATGGTTCATTTTTATGCTGGTATATAACATCATGGTTCATTTTTATGCTGATATATAACATCATGGTGCATTTTTATGTTGATATATAACATCATGGTGCATTTTTATGCTGATATATAACATCATGATTCATTTTTATACTGATATATAACATCATGGTGCATTTTTATGCTGATATATAACACCATGGTTCATTTTTATGCTGATATATAACATCATGGTGCTTTTTTATACTGATATATAACATCATGGTGCATTTTTATGGTGATATATAACATCATGGTGCATGTTTATGCTGATATTTAACATCTTGGTGCATTTTTATACTGATATATAACATCATGGTTCATTTTTATGCTGATTTATAACATCATGGTGCATTTTTATACTGATATATAACATCATGGTGCATTTTTATGCAGATATATAACATCATGGTGCATTTTTATACTGATATATAACATCATGGTTCATTTTTATGCTGGTATATAACATCATGATTCATTTTTATGCTGATATATAACATCATGGTGCATTTTTATACTGATATATAACATCATGGTTCATTTTTATGCTGGTATATAACATCATGATTCATTTTTATGCTGATATATAACATCATGGTGCATTTTTATACTGATATATAACATCATGGTTCATTTTTATGCTGATATAATTATAACATCATGGTTCATTTTTTTACTGATATATAACATCATGGTTCATTTTTATACTGATATATAACATCATGGTACATTTTTATGCTGATATATAACGTCATGGTGCATTTTTATACTGATATATAACATCATGGTGCATTTTTATGCTGATATATAACATCATGGTGCATTTTTATGCTGGTATATAAGATCATGGTTCATTTTTATGATGATATATAACATCGTGGTTCATTTTTATGCTGATATATAACATCATGGTGCATTTTATGCTGATATATAACATCATGGATCATTTTTATACTGATATATAACATCATGGTTCATTTTTATACTGATATATAACACATGGTTCATTTTGATACTGATATATAACATCATGGTTCATTTTTATACTGATATATAACATCATGGTGCATTTTATGCTGATATATAACATCATGGTGCATTTTTATACTGATATATAACATCATGGTTCATTTTTATGCTGATATATAACATCATGGTGCATTTTTATACTGATATATAACATCATGGTGCATTTTTATGCTGATATATAACATCATGGTTCATTTTTATGCTGATATATAACATCATGTTGCATTTTTATACTGATATATAACATCATGGTGCATTTTTGTGCAGATATATAACATCATGGTGCATTTTTATACTGATATATAACATCATGGTTCATTTTTATGCTGGTATATAACATCATGGTTCATTTTTATGCTGATATATAACATCATGGTTCATTTTTATACTGATATATAACATCATGGTTCATTTTTATGCTGATATAATTATAACATCATGGTTCATTTTTTTTACTGATATATAACATCATGGTTCATTTTTATACTGATATATAACATCATGGTACATTTTTATGCTGATATATAACATCATGGTGCATTTTTATACTGATATATAACATCATGGATCATTTTTATACTGATATATAACACCATGGTTCATTTTTATACTGATATATAACACCATGGTTCATTTTTATGCTGATATATAACATCATGGTTCATTTTTATGCTGATATATAACATCATGGTTCATTTTTATACTGATATATAACACATGGTTCATTTTGATACTGATATATAACATCATGGTTCATTTTTATACTGATATATAACATCATGGTGCATTTTATGCTGATATATAACATCATGGTGCATTTTTATACTGATATATAACATCATGGTTCATTTTTATGCTGATATATAACATCATGGTGCATTTTAATGCTGATATATAACAACATGATTCATTTTTTTAATTGATATATAACATCATGGTGCATTTTTATGCTGATATATAACATCATGGTTCATTTTTATGCTGATATATAACATCATGGTGCATTTTTATACTGATATATAACATCATGGTGCATTTTTATGCTGATATATAACATCATGGTTCATTTTTATGCTGATATATAACATCATGGTGCATTTTTATGCTGATATATAACATCATGGTTCATTTTTATGCTGATTTATAACATCATGGTGCATTTTTATACTGATATATAACATCATGGTGCATTTTTATGCAGATATATAACATCATGGTGCATTTTTATACTGATATATAACATCATGGTTCATTTTTATGCTGGTATATAACATCATGGTTCATTTTTATGCTGATATATAACATCATGGTGCATTTTTATACTGATATATAACATCATGGTTCATTTTTATGCTGATATAATTATAACATCATGGTTCATTTTTTTTTACTGATATATAACATCATGGTTCATTTTTATACTGATATATAACATCATGGTACATTTTTATGCTGATATATAACATCATGGTGCATTTTTATGCTGATATATAACATCATGGATCATTTTTATACTGATATATAACATCATGGATCATTTTTATGCTGATATATAACATCATTGTTCATTTTTATACTGATATATAACACATGGTTCATTTTTATACTGATATATAACATCATGCTGCATTTTTATACTGGTATATAACATCATGGTGCATTTTTATGCTGATATATAACATCATGGTTCATTTTTATGCTGATATATAACATCATGGTGCATTTTTATGCTGATATATAACATAATGGTGCATTTTTATACTGATATATAACATCATGGTTCATTTTTATGCTGATATTTAACATCATGGTGCATTTTTATGCTGATATATAACATCATTGTGCATTTTTATGCTGGTATATAAGATCATGGTTCATTTTTATGCTGGTATATAACATCATGGTGCATTTTTATACTGATATATAACATCATGGTGCATTTTTATACTGATATATAGGTCTCACTGAACAATTACTTCCCTTAAATGACGGTAGCAAGATTTTTACGCCCAAGAAATTAGAGCTGTGTAAAGCGGTTGGGTAATTTGTTTTTAAAAAATGCATAAAATGTCATATTTCTTTGTGCTTATGGGAACATTGGAACATTTTCATGATTTCTTCAAAGTTTGGGTGCCCCTTGGAACTGTTTGATGATGCTATAACAGTTTAAAGATGCGTAGTGATACACTGCAACAAATGGGCAAAATTGTCAAAAATGAAGGGATGCCATCAAACCATCGAAATTGTGAAAAAGCAACCTGGTCAACCCCATGTTTTTTTTCTGCATATTTGGACCAGGAGAGGACTATCTATGGGAATAATGCACTTTTAGAACCATTGGTAATGTATCCAGTGTTCCAGAAGTGCATGTCTCTATATGTAGAACAGTACAAAATTAATTGGTGTGTGAGACGTACTAGGCTTTTCTAAAACCTGCGATACTCTAGTGAGGATGACTTTAAAAAATCAATATTGTCATCTGTATTTATTTCAATGGCGGCTAGCAAGTAAAGGGACACAACTGTGTTATGCTTTCCTAGTATCCAGATTTAGCTTGTATGAGCCAGTGGCACACTGTAAGCATTTCTGACCACCCTGTATCGTGAAATCGTCACCAGACGTACATAGTAATATAACATAATATTTCGCAACTGCGCGGAATTACTAACAAATATATTTCAATGGTCACGTAAATTTGATGTGTGCCACTTCTCAAAATGCGTTCTTTCATTATTTGTAGAACTTCATAACAAAATGATAACAGTATTTAAAATGTTCGGATGCAGTATTAATTTGATTCGACTTGCTTGCATATTTGGCATTAATACGATTAGCTGACCTAACCACTCTTTCCTGTTATCCAAATCTGGAGTACTCCGGTCTCCACTAGAATCAGCGATGAGATGAATATAAATAATATGCAATGTCGTATATCAATCATCGCGATAACTGTAGCCTGATGGGGATTCCAATTCGCGACCCTTAATTGATAGAGACACTATACCGACTGAGGTTACCGAGCACGGTTACCTTTAAAACAGTTTTTCAAACTGCAATTCGGCCAGCGTTTTTGTGCTCGGTCGTTTACTTTCTTTTGCAGCCAGGATTCTCCTACCTCTGGATATGTGAGGAAGTTATTAGTGATTTTCAGAGATAAGTGCTGTCTTTTACAAACTAAATCGGTTAGATGTTAATGGAAAAATGTGGTCTATACCGTTTGGTATTCATTCTAATATGTTTAGTTGAATTCTTGCCTATTGTATTTATTCAAGTATTTTCGCTGTAAAACAAGGAATCCGACAACGAGGGGTTATCTCCACCTTATCTTTAACCTATTTATATAAAACACAAGTTTGAGTGTTCTAGGCAAATTATGCTTTTAAAAGTTTTAGCATGGCCTAACAAACAAATTAAAACTTCTGGCTTTGCTGACATTTTAGCTAAACCTCATATAAAGCTTTTTGAAAAGCTTATTGGTTTTACACATTATGAGACAATTATGTCGCGTTTCCGAGCGCCAACATATACGACACAAAATCAGTCATTTTTCAATAATTAATTTGTGGATTATCATGAAATAAAGTGCATGTTGCTCCAAATAATGTCTTCTATTATTTAAGACACATTAAATGACCATCAAATTAAGATAAATGACTTTAAAATGAGAAAAAACAGTTAAAATAAGACATTTTTTTTGCATTAAAATTTAAGAAAATGGACATTATTTTTATTATAAATGGCCATATTTCTGTTTTCTTCCATATTTCTGGCCAAATTTATTCTCCAGCATGCTGATGCACCAAACTGACCCCATGATACCAAAATTAATATCCCTTAAAACAAGACTACATGTGGAAGGAAGTATGCAGTCTGTCCACCAGAGGGGGCCTCCTTGTGGAAGGATGTCAAGCGGTGTTTGTAATCTGCACGTGTAATATAAAAGCAAGCAATATGCTCGCCTTACACTAAAAACCATGCGAGCTAACAACTCAGTCGACACAGCAGTATGAAAAAAGGTTTCTCGCTTGACACGGACATGCTTGTCTGCATCTGCCCGAAGGCGCCTTTTGCATATATCAAGAAAGGCACACTCTCACAAAATCTACAAGTGTACCAGGAAGTACAAGGCTAGACGGATAGCACGCCGAGCCCAGATGGAGTACGATTACTGTCGGGCTCAACAGAGACACCAGCATGAGGAACCAGATTATATAAAAGGTGTCCCAGACAACAACCAACATTCGTATGCCTCGACGTCTACTTCCCACCTATAACTGGTAACCACATTGCAGCGGCAGGGCAGGGCAAATCAGTACTTGTAAACAAAACAAAGTCACAGGAAAGCTCTGTCTGGTGTATAGCAGCACCACTGATGAGGTCTGTGGCTGACCGAAACAGTGCTAAATAAAAAGATGGGTGGATTGGTGAGTGAGTGAGTGAGTGAGTGAGTGAGTGAGTGAGTGAGTGAGTGAGTGAGTGAGTGAGTGAGTGAGTGAGTGAGTGAGTGAGTGAGTGAGTGAGTGAGTGAGTGAGTGAGTGAGTGAGTGAGTGAGTGAGTGAGTGAGTGAGTGAGTGAGTGAGTGAGTGAGTGAGTGAGTGAGTGAGTGAGTGAGTGAGTGAGTGAGTGAGTGAGTGAGTGAGTGAGTGAGTGAGTGGGTAGATGGGGTTTTTGTGTTATATTCTTCTTTATGTATACATTGAAAGTGCAATATGAGAGATATGCATACGTTAATATATACAACATATCCATAAATAAATACCCTACATTTATTAACTACCTGTGCAAGTCTTTGCGGAAAGTTTCACAAGACAATCTGGCTCCCGCAAGCCATTCCCAGGAGTGTGTCCAGTACATTTACCCTGTTCAAAAGATTGTTTTCTACTGTTGTTTGTATAAGTATCCTCTAAATTCAAATGCAATACATTTACACACAGTTTATTATTACACAAATGACAAGCCTGCCACTTTGGTGGAATATCAAGGTCTTTATATTTGATTAATTATGCCATTCTATGGGCACTGCGTGTGCGATGACCCGCAGGGAGTAGATCCCTCGGATCCCTATACCGAAACTGTCCATAACTCTTGCTGACACTGCCGGTCCACTGAATACATTGACCATTTTCATGAAGTACAGACGGCTGGGCCAGCCTTTCATGGCAAGTTTGAAAGAAATCTTCCATTTTGGGCACGTTTTTTAAAATTGATCTATTTTCAAAAAATTAAATTATTCTTAAATTATATTTAAATTGATCTAAAAACACATCCAAATTGAATGAAGCACAACTGCAGACGATTCTTTTACACTGGGGCTGCGAAATGCATGCTGGGTAAGAGAATAACATAGTAAATCTCAAAATTAGTAAAATTTTAATATTTTAACTGTTTGAATTTAAATAAATTTAAAAATAAACATACCTTCAAGATTTCTGATATATTATCCAATTTCCCTGTATTTTAGTTGATTGTAGTTCAAATTTCATGTAAATCCGATAAAAACCAGCTTCGTAATTCAATTTCTTCTATTTTCACTTTCTGTTCATATAGGTGTCACACCTGTACAAAATCCCATATAACTTATAATAAATTGTCAATATTGTCCTGCCTCTGACCAATTTCCAGACCTTCCAATCCATATACTTGTCCCGTTTCCTTGTAGAGCAATTAAATGTCTCCAGAATTATCCACAGAAAATGATACCATTAAGGTTTAACTTTTCCACAAATTTGTCAAAATTTACACTGCACATCTGACACTTCCGCCGCATTACCACCACATCCCTGACTGCAAGTTCTCGGAAAGTAGTCCTGAAATACAACAAAGAAATACCTCTGATTTATCAACGCCATCACTATTTTAGCTCACAAACATATACATCTGCACTTAATCAGCATTTTCAATAAAAAATATGACCATGAGACCTACATTTCAATTTTACTATGGACTCATTTCAGGCCCCCTACGACCCGGAAGCACTTCCGTAGTGGTGTGACATCTATAGACGAACTACTGATCATTTTAGAAAGAAACGAAATGGAAATACAACTCTAGCTGACGATATAGCGTTTTCTGCCATCAGTTCGGTAAATCTGCAACGCATGCTGATATTAACGTATAAGTACACATGTATGTTCAGATACGTGATAAATGCATCTTAAAGCTTTCACATTGATTTTGGTAACAAACCCGCTAATTTATCCTTGGGTTTTCGTGCTATAAATTAAACCCTAAGCGAAGCATGTCGGCAATAACCTGAATAATTCAGTAAGCATAAAACAATGCTTCAGATATGACATTATAACTGAGTATTGAACATATAGATAAGTGTGACGGACATACGAACGGACCGACGTTGTAACAATTGGGTATGTGCGTTCAGCTTATTTACTTGTGTGGCTAATTTATATTCAACTGTTTTTCAATCGTCCAAAAAAAAATACTATCCCAACACAATTAACTACCCATTCATGTGTGCGGATAAACGGACGAACGGACGAACGGATAAATGAATATAAACCTACGAAAGGGATTTTTTCATTAAAAGGTATGAGGCTAGGGTTTCTAACATACACGTAGATATATACACTGCTTGTATTCAGCAGCCAACCTGTGTTAAGGGGTCAATCTTCATTCATTGTGACTGATTCTGATGAGTTTGGCTGTATTGAACTCAGTTATGATTTGCTAATTTCTATTTACCTCCAGAGCCTGAGTTTGACAGGGAAGTCTTCCTAACATATGAACTGTAACTTAGGAACAACCACGGGTGACACCGGTACCATCAGCAAACGTTCCGTTAACATCTGCAATTTATGTAAACAGAATTATGCAAGTCGTTTATGTAAAACATATATAGTTTCGGCCATCTATTCACTTAAGCGAAACCTTTAATATAACCCAAATATAAGCACATTCCAATAGTTTATTCGAATAATATGTGAACGTCTGCTGTTTTGGAAACAAATTAATTTGCATCAATTTTGTTATTTTAAAATCAGATTTGTTGTAAAATGTTTTCTTTTTCTTTACTCTATCAATTAATCAGGGGCTTATAAATCCAGGCATACGCAAGAAAGCCCTTGGTTACAATTCGTCAGCAAAAAAAGAACAGAGTAACTCTAAATCTGCATAAAAACCGTGTATGTTAATTTCTTCCGAATATATTAGTGGAAGCTCACCTATTTCTCCAGCAGTATTTATTGCTATGAATGACCAATGTATCTCTGGTTTCTCTTGCTTGAACTATACTGCAGTGTTACTAGTTACTCTTGTCGGTCAGCGTGAGCGGCGTGATAAGTGATATAGCATTTTTAGTATAGGATTAAATTCATTTTTTCTGGTTTTTATATGTAAAGAATGTCGAATCACGCACAAATCAAATAAAGTCCGAACACATCATTTGTGTAACTTCAGAAGTTTACTTAGGGGAGACCTCTAAACGCATTCTCCGACACCTACCCCTACTTGCAGCAGCGCTGATATTTTTTCTGGCGTACAGTTCAAACCAGATCAGGTACGCCATTGATGTGTTTTTTTCTATTTTAGAATGGGTGGGGTTAACGCCATTTCTATACAGGTTATATATGGCATATTGGAGGAGGAAGACTAAATAATGAATCTGAGTAGAACCACCGTCCTTCCGCAAGTAACTGACAAACATTTTCGCATAAAGTTTTTGGAGCGAGCGGGACTCGAACCTACGACCTTAGCGGTGAGAGGTAAGTGATCTTGAGACGGCGCCTTAAATCACGGAGGATCCCTCTGATTTAAAAATACATATTGTTAAAATTGTACTTGAAGAAAAGGCTTAAACATGTGTCTTGTTCGAACAGCAATAGAACCGACGGCAACATTCAAACCACCTTAGTGACCCGGGAAAGAATTATATATTACAATACCATTGGATACACCAAGAACATAATCTGGAAGTGTATGGTATACGTACGACATTCTTTAGCTTCCGTTTACATACAAAGGTTTTAAGTGTAACAATGAAAGGTTGCGAAATAACACATGGTTTGAACACACGTTTCTTAGAACAGAAAATAATGTAACAGAACAGAATAAATTGGAAAAAAATAACTGTAACTTGTTAAACAGCAATTCAGCAAATAATTTATACCGATTTATTTTATCTCGATTGTAAAGAGATCTTAAAGTTTTTTTAAACCGCTCTCTATGTAGAATACATGGGCGAATCCAGGAATTTTCGTGAGAGTGGGCGCAAAAATACCTCATAAATCCTAAGTTAGAAATTAGAGCTAACGGTTACTTGAGTATCCAAAAATCATTCCCACAAGCCTAGTCAGTCATGAAATAGACGTTTTTTGTCAATTTCTCTTATATAGATTTAGTAAAGTAGGCCCCACCCCAGAGCCGAACCGTGAGACCCAGGGACATGAAATTTACAAATTTTATAAAGGACCCATAGTCGACAATAATCATGCTCACAATTTGTTTCTGAGTGCTTCCTATAACAATAAGATTCTTAAAGTTTACCTTGAATTTGTCTTTTGTTAGCTCCACCAGACTCCTAAGACTTCATGGGGGTGGGGACCATTAATTTCTCAAAGGTATCAACCGTCATGTCAGCAACAACAAATTACACCAAAAAGCACTCACATAAGTCTATTCAGTCATAAGAAATAACTGTTTGTCAGTTTTTCTTATATATATTTAGTAAAGTAGACCCCATCCCCGGGGCCATACCGTGAGACCCAGGGGCATGAAATTCACAAATTTTATAAAGGACCCATAGGTGTTAAGAATCATTCTCGCAATTTGTTCCTGAGTGCTTGCTATAATAATAAGAAGCTTTTTAAAAGCTACCTTTTTTTAGGCCCCACCCACCGGGACCAAACCGTGACACCTAGGGACATGCAATTCACAACTTTTATAAAGGACCCATACGTGTCCATTATCATGCTCACTATTTGTTTCACAGTACTTCCTATATTAAGAAGACTAATTTTAAAATTTACCTTGAATTTGACTGTTTTTGCCCCACCCCCGAGGCCCCAGGGGAGTGGTGGGGACCATGTAATTCACAATTTTTATTCACCCTTATACCAAAGCTGCATACAACATTTCATTACAACCGAGCTTAAGGTTTTTGAGGAGAAGTTAAAAATGTGAATTGTTTACGGATGCACAAAGTCTCAGGTGACCTAAAAAAACACCTATATTTTCGATATTTGGGGGAATCAGTACTGAGTGTTGCATTTTAAGAGACATCGCGTCAAGCCGATGATCGCCTCCACAACCTCTGATGTGAGCGCCTAACACCCTATCCACTTCAATGCCGCCCTGCCTTATTTCAGCGATTTATCGAAAATTCATTGTCGTCTCACCAGCATTAATGCCACAGATTCCTATTTGGAACACACAGGTTTATATATTCACCGAAATAATGATCATAACCATGCACTGACATAACAGTATCCGTTTCCGAGTACATTGCATCCATGTCCCGAGCAATAGCGGCTGAATGATGTACTGCATGCCATATTGATAACATAAACCACCTGAACCCCAATCTAAAATCACGAATCCGCCCCAGACGGGAGAACAGATTATTCAACTTTAAAAGTGTGATGACTCGTGTTTTTTTCAAAATATGTCTAAAATAAGCGCCTGAGGGGAATCCGTGGCCGACTGAGGGGACGCCGCGGCCGACTGAGGGGACTCCGTGGACAACAGGATTGGTTAACAAGAGCTGTCGAGGGGAATCACAAATTTGATTAAGACTGATGACAAGACAAAGCAAATGAGACAAAATTGACAATATTGAGTAGGTCTTATACCTGCAATATCTTGTATGAAGTTTTGATAAAATACATGCAGTGACTGCTGAGTTATAGAATTTCTAAGTAAAACAAAGGCCCTAATTTGCAAAAAAATCTGGTAATAGTTTCTGAAGATATGGACTTGATTGTACTTGCACACAAAACTTTAACCAGATTTTTTAAGTCAAACAAGGGCAACAGTTTGCATTATATTCATGTAAAAGTTATCTAACTTAGTGTATATAGTAGGGTTGATGACTGGAAAGGCTTTTGTAAAGTTTTAATCAAATACATTGAGTGGTTGGTGAGATATAGACTTGATGGTACTTGCACGCAAAACTTTAACCATAATTTATAAGCCATACAAGGACAATAATTTGTATCATGCAAGAGTTATCTAACTTAGTTATTGTAGTAGGGTTGATGACTAGGAAGGCTTGTGTAAAGTTTCAATCAAATACATTGAGTGGTTGGTGAGATATGAACTTAATGGTACTTGCACGCAAAACTTTAACCAGAAATTCTAAGTCAAACAAGGGCAATAACTTGTATTATATTCATGTAAGAGTTATCTAACTTAGTTACTGTAGTATGTTTGATGACTAGAAAGACTTGTGTAAAGTTTCAAGTCAATACATGCATTGGTTACTGAGATATGGACTTGATGGTACTTGCATGCAAAACTTTAACCAGATTTTCAAAGTCAAACAGGGGCAATAATTTGCAATAAATTCATGCAAATGTTAGTTAACTTAGTTTCTATAGTAGGGTTGATGACTTGGAAGGCTTGTGTAAAGTTTCAATAAAATACTTTGAGTGGTTGATGAGATATGGACTTGGTGGTACTTGCATGCTAAACTTTAACTAAAGTGTGACGCCGACACCTTGGTGAGTAGTATAGCTCTCTTTATTCTCCGAATAATCGAGCTAAAAATGGAATGTTAATTTGTATTTATTCACTATTTTTCAACGTAGAGCAGTAGATTATTTAACATCATTGTGGTAAGCGTGTGATTATGTCAGTTATGTGTGAATCAAATGTGTTCTCTAAGCATGTTAAAGAAATATAGAAATATATACGATATCAAGAGTAGGACATGATGCACAAATATATGCATGTGTGAATCCTTTAGAAATATCCCGAAGTCCTCTGTGCCGTGGTAAAGTGGTTCATGTTGCTGCACCGAGGTCACTTACCTCTCACTACTGATGTTGTGAGGGTAAGTTTCTTTCGTTACAAAGTAGTTTTATACAGTCGTTCATGCATCTAACTAGTGAGATGATTTTTGCACCAAGTACAGGTTGTCAACTATGACATGTTATGCATTGCATTGACCTTTATTCCCATTTATGAGCGTAAATATTTTAACCAGCTAAAAACTGTAACCAAATGTTCTAAGTCCAAAACGGCCATAAATCTGCCAAAATGCAATCCACAGTTATGGTTCTTGTCTCTATGCGTTTTGTTGATGGTGTTGAATACACATGTAAAGTTTCATTCATATTCACTGATAGCTTGATGAAATATGCACCTGGACAAAACTTTAACCAAATAAGCGATAATTCTGCCAACAGACAACCCAGAGTTATGGTTCTATCCGTTCTGTTAATAATGTTTATGTTGTTGTATGGTGTTTAGCGTCGCTTTCAACATTTTTTCAGTCATAACGCGACGGTGTCTACTTGAGACAGTATTCTGTGCCCTGTCACACATGGTATGATACTCCACTCAGTCACATTATACTGACACCGGGCCGACCAGTCCTAGAACTTTCCTCTAAATGCTGAGAGTCAAGCGAGGAAGCATCTAGTACCATTTTTTAAAGTATTTGGTATGACTCGGTCGGGGATCGAACCCATGACCTTCCGCATGCGAGGCGACGCTCTACCACTGGTTCGCGCTGCGGTCTCCTATTAATAGTGAACACCAATGTGAAGTTTCATATATGATGAAATATGCTCCTGCTCAAATCTTTAACCGGAAAAACCAATGCCGACGCCGAAAATGTATATTCTGTCCGTGCGTCCGCCCACCCGCCTGTACCACCGTTCACATGGAATTACATCCGTCCGCCCGTTCAACAAGAAGCACAATCGCCCTTCAATCCACCCATCCATCCAACTACTAATCTATACAGTCAACCTAACAACGTTTTCCTGTGAGCCTGGAATATTAACCAGTACTCAATCACGCCCACCTTCGCAAGTAACTGCTAACTTTCCCAAGTTAATCACCACGGAAACTGTGGCCGGGCTGGGATTCGAACTCACGACCCCTAGATTGATAGCTTACCGGGCCTGGCCTCCGGGTAATGTAAAATTGCTTACTGATCATAACAATGATGAAAAATTGATTTGAAAATGTTTTTACCTCAGGAGCAGTTCTGCAGAGCGTTACGAGGAAACCACAACGTCCGCAAGACACCAAAGTCGTCCATCAAACGTCCTGCATGGAGACAGCAGCAGCAACAGCAGTAGCAGTACCAGTCGCAGCCACACCCTTCATCACATGCACAATGAACTGAGCAGCAGACAGCACCATTGCGATTCTAATCGTAGAGATCCAGCAAATTTAATATATGTCTAAGCAACTTTAAAATCCGACAACTGATAATGTATATCGAAATCTTGACAACAGCTCACCCTGATTCGGATTTGTATTGTTCGTATGCCCTTTACGAAAAAGTGCGATAGAAACTAAACGCATGTGCGAAATAGAGCAACATAAGTAAGTACACGTTTCAAAACATAACAAGAATAATTATGTGATTATAATGTACCGTTACTGCTCGTCAAAATGACCAGTTCAACGCAAAAAGGTCAAGAAGACTTAAACATGACATGTTTCGTTTGATCAATGGATACGGGTATGTTAATCAGTGTCAATCTTCCAGTGAAGTGACGTGGGGTTTTACGGCGTATCAACACAAAAATATGTTATGGCGTAAACAGTAAACGATTTTTACTATGTATGTATATCAACAATTATTCTGAGGTATTGTTGAACTTACAAATACCAACAAGTCAATGATCCATGTGATAACGTTTACTTGAATACATACAAGACAACAGGGCCAAAACATAAAGTATACAATACATAATACAAATGATTTCATTTAAGGAAGAAATCATTTTTTTTTAGAAAATAAGAAATTAAACACACACTAACGAAACGTAATTGTGTTCTGCATGATATGATGGTACAAATGTATTAAAAGCATAGGACCCCGGTAGGTTCGATCTCCACCGCCACGGCTTCGTGTTGCCGGTTGATTACTGGGTTCTCTATTGATATTATATTAATAAGTTTATGAATGTATAATTCATAACTACAATGGTCATATACGATGGTCAATTCATGATAAACTGTCATCACATAATCAAATATAAAATAAAACATGGCCGCCAGTACTAAAATGGAATATGTTTATACAATTATCCAAAAATTACACCCTTATCAAACAATATTGAACAATTATTTAAACTAAATTATGAAGATAAATATAGCATAATTGATCATAGCGTTATTCTTACCTGGTATAATCAGTATAGTTGTTTAAATGTTTATTTATATGTTAATCAATTAATAAGTCATGACTACAATGGTCATATGCGATGGTCAGTTATAAAGTGTAATGACCAATCGATTCATACGTTACATAATTTAAATAACAAAAGAGTTTAAGAGGTAGAGGGAAAACACAGGGGTTAGTTGTAAAATATTAGTTACATGAAACGATAGTACTGTCTACGATATACATATGCCTGAAACTAAATATGGCTATATTGTATTATTTCAGCTAATCTATTTAAGTGAAACAAATATAATATTTAACCTCTCTCTCTCCGTCCCATACTTTGGTGTCTTTGTTTCCTGTTCAGTGTGTACACTGTTGGCAAAGTGAAAGTAGAGTTCCGAAATCATATATTCATACCCCAATTTCCTAATCAATTTACTGTTTCCTCAATTGTAGTGAAATGTTAAAAGCGCGGATCTTGCACGTAACACATCATCATGTCATGTCATGTCATGTTGATCAAGTGTTTTGAAATCAATCCATGCATGATAAAGTAACAGGTAAGACTCAAATCTCAAATGTTGTCAAACAAGTTCATAGTGTGACCTTGACCTTTCAGGTACGGGTCTGGGTCTTACGTACGACACATCGTCATGTCATCTTGATCAACTGAGCCAAATTAAAGACAAAGCTACAGACCAGACACGAAGTATCAAACTAATTGAAAGTATGGTCTTGACCTTAGAGAAAAGGTTCCATGCGACACTTCATCATGTCATGTTGATCAACGTAGTCAAGAGTATTGAAATCCATCTATGTGTGACAAAGTTAAGAACCGGACATTACATCTCATACAGACTCAAATTTGTGTCAACAAACTCAAAGTGAACCTTGACCTTTGTGGTACGGTGTGGGTCTTACGCGCGACACGTCATCATGTTATTCCGACGTATTTGAGCCAATTGTTTTTGAAATTTATCCAGATGACAAAGTTACAGACCGGACACGAAATCTCAAACAGACTAAACGTGTCGTCAAACAAAGTTTAACTGTGACATTGACCTTTGAGGTACGATTGTGGGTCTTATGCACGACACATCGTCATGTTATGCTGATCATTTGTTGCAAGTATTGATAAAATCCATCTATAAATGGAAAAGTTACAGGCCGGACACGAAATATCGGACGGAAGAACGGACGGACAGACGGACGAACACCGCGATGAAAAATGGTACTAGAAGCTACTTCGCTTGGCGTTCAGCATTCAGAGGATAGTTCTAGGTTTGGTCGGCCCGGTGTCAGTATAATTTGACTGGGTGGGGTATAAAGATGGGTATACATATTTCAGTTGCCCACGTCCTAAATTTAAACGAAGGGTTAGGAGGAAAAGTGGCAGTGTATCTGTCTATTTTAAGAATTAGTTATTAAATCATATAATGAGCGTGTTAGTTCAGAGACATATAAACAACACATTTTGAACTGTCACGCCTGATTGAACAAAAAGTGCGTTCGTACAAGTTCTTGAAATTTACATATATTAAACTTCATTCATTTTACTATAATATGATAGAAATGCTGTATTGTGTAAAAATTATGCAGATGGTGATCTGAAAATGACTAATATGTTTGCATATATAACAGCATTAAAAGCAACATGGCTTTGGAGACTTATTTCAGAAAAAAGCAATTATGCTAGCTTAGTTGAAAATTTTTTAGATATGGCAAAAGTCTCTGTCTGTGGAAATATGTATGTAAAAGAAATCTAATCAAGTGTAACAAACACGTGGAAAGATGTTTTATAATCACATATTGAAATTTTAAAGGTTCACCCACCTATAAACGATAAAACATTTTTATCAGCACCAATATTTGACAATGAAGATATAAAAAATGGAAACTAAGCTTATTTTGTAAAAAACTGGTATGAAAAGGGAATACATTTGATCAACGAAATTACAAAAGATGACGGACATTTATATTCTCTTCAAGAATTAAAAACTATATACAGTATTAATATAAACTTTCTACAATACCACAGTATCATTACTGCAATTCAAAATTTAAAAACAAATGAAAAAAATAATAAAAGCAAATAATAAGCTTCAAAGTCCGATCATACCTAACCCTATCAAAATATACATGAAAAAGAGAAAAGGTATTCAAGATATGTATCTTACATTGAATCATAACAATGAAATTCCTAGTGGAAAAACATCATGGAATAAAATTTCATAATTTTGACGAAGCAACTTGGAAAACAGTGTTTTCATGGCCATATTTGATAACAAAAAATACAACATTACAGTGTCTTCAACCACGGATCAATCATAATATACTTGCAACAAATAATTTTCTACATCAGATAAAACTACTGGATAGTCCACTGCGTTCTTTTTGCTCATCTACCACCGAGACAATCTATCATTTATTGTGGGAATGTAAAGAAACACAAAAAGATACTACACATTTTGCAAGACTGGATGTCCATTAAAAATATCCCATTTCCATTAGAACAAACATCATTTATTTTTGGAATTTATGATAAGAATATAAGTAAAATAATCCAGCTCATTAAGTAAGAGACAAAATATTACATATACTATTGTAGATGCTCAAAAAATAACTTAAATTTTAAAACAGTCCAGCTCAAACTTCAACTTTTATATAAAACATACAAAGGAATATCTATCACTGAAAACAAATACAATATGTTTTTGAAAACTTGGGAATTGTTTCATGACATACTTACTTAGTTTTGTATATAAAGATACATTATTGTATAAAGGATAGTAATTACATTATAATATTTACTAGGTTTAACTACCACTTTAAACAGTGCATAAAAGCAGTGTGTTAATATTGAATGAAAGTGAGAACATATACAATTTCAATAATTACTATTTCTCTTTCATATGTACACTTATTGCAAGCTGTATATGGGGGGATTCCACTTTGGAGTCTGAAACTGAAAAAATAAATGAAAGAAATGCTAGCGATTGTTTGCCAGATAATGAATGAACTTTAAATAATACATCTAACGGACGGACGAACAAACATATATTACAAATTAGACAGACAGTCAGATCGCATCGTACCGCACCACATCAGACTACACAACTTCAAATGGCACGTTCAAAATATCAAAATAACATATCTTCTAAACTATATTTTAGATGATACGACTAAAACAATGGATGCAATTTTACTATATTTTTGCACTAATAAAACAGTGCGACATTTAGCGTTTGAGTTGCGACCAATACCGGTGGTACAAATCTTGCGACATTTAGCGGAAGTGGGTTTTGCGACATATAACGTTGGTTGCGACATTGAACGTCAGTCTTGCGACATATAACGTAAGTGCGACATTTAACGTTGGTGCGACAATTAACGTTGGTTGCGACATTTAGCGTAAGTGCGACATATAACGTTGGTTGCGATATATAACGTTAGTGCGACATTAAACGTCAGTATTGCGACATTTAGCGTTAGTGCGACATTTAACGTTGGTTGCGACATATAACGTTAGTGCGACATTTAACGCTAGTTGCGACATATAACGTTAGTGCGACATTTAACGTTGGTTACGACATATACCGTTAGTGCGATATATAACGTTGGTTGCGACATATAACGTTAGTGCGACATTTAACATTGTCACAGATGGACAACTGGAGACACTTATCTAAATTTCAGGTGGCACATTTGGCGATTTTTTATCTTTGATCCGCCTCGCATGTGGAAGGTTGTGGGTTCGATGCCCGGCCGGGTCAATTAAAAATAGTACTAGAAGCTTCCTCGCTTGACGCTCAGCATTGAAAGGAGAGTTCTAGGTCTGGTAGGCCCGGTGTCAGTATAATTTAACTGGGTGGGGTATCATACCATGTGTCTGCGGCATGATACTCCAGTTTGGCAGCGCTAAGAATACTGTCTCATGTAGACATCGTCGCGATATGACTGAAAAATTGTTGAAAGCGACGCTAAACACCATACAAAAACAACAACAACATTATTAATCTTGGAAACACATCTCGTCCTGAACAAACCAACATATTATTGTGATTTTGGTATCAAAAGAAAGGAATTGACTGCACTTTTGGTGGTGAACTTTTCTTTTTTAGATTTAAAGAAATTAAAAACAAATGCGTTACAATTATTTTTTGTGATCCTTTTCTTAATTTTTATACCATTTATAAAGTAAAAAATATGAAAATAACTCCTACCGGATATCTTTATGGAATGTTCACCACCGATGGAAAACTTACCTTTGTATATTTCTACATATAATGCCTTTTTTATTATGTGTTGTTAAATTGTTTTCATTAAAAAGAAATAAAATTACGTGAAAAATCCAACATTTCTCGTTTTCAAACCGTAATAATTTAAATTTAAAAGAAAAACATCAAATAATTGATAAATAAAAGTAGTCATCACATTTATCAGCTTTACTTTGATACTACAATTATTAAATTCAAATAAAGATTTAAAGAGTTATTGAAGCAATACTAAAGGTAACACCTGAAATTTGAGCCGTGTAGATTGTATTGATTTTAGCCTGCCATTCTCTGTTACAAGTGTAATTAAGTCACTGATTACTTTTAATAATAATTGTTGTATTTGGTTTTAATTAAAAACAAAAACACTAACACTTGAAAGCTGCCCAACAGCTAGCTATGTAAAAGACAATGCAATACATCAAGCTTATATCATATAAGACCTTCAGCAACATAACATAACATGTCAGAGTTAAATAATGTATTACTTCAAACCTATATAGTTCAGGTTCCATTGGCATGTAAAGTTTCATACTCAACTCGTGTCATATGTCATATTTAAATGTCATGCTATTATGCCGTGCTCCATATTTATAACAATTCTTACTTGCTGACATTTTTTGTTTATATTATTTTCATGCTTATTCTGTATTTATGCTTAATGGTTTTGGTTGTTTCTCAATGGGAAATAAAGAGTTAACAACATACCGAAACTAATGCCTACTTCTGCACGTGTTATATTCCAGGTGAAGAATCCACTTTATATAAAAAACATGAAGTCCAGTTTAGTTGAATATGATTTTCAAACACATTAGTAATGATATACGACACTATAACGAATACTCGCACAGGTCAATTGTTCGACTGTGTAGATAATTATACACTTTGGGCTGTTGTGCGGATATTACGTGCAATGAATTGTGTAGTACAGACCTACAAACCCGTGCAAATAATGATCCACAGGTGAATTCATTTGAGCATGAATTTTTAACTCTACAGGGGCAGATCCAGCATTTCAGTACAGAGGGGACGTACTTATTTGGCGTAAACACAAAATCTGAACGAGCACATATATCAGTAGAAATATAGTGAATTTAAAAAAAAATGAAATTTAAGGAAAATATCCGCCATTGCTCTTTGTAAAGTGTTGTAAAGGCCGAATAATGTCCGGTCAGTGCACATTTCATGGTCTGTGTGCATGTAGAAACAGGCCAATGTTTTGTACTGTTGATTATATTATTACACATTTGAACAATTTTGAGTGTTTATGTAATGTTCATATATTTGATATCACAGAGTGTTCGGATAACTGTCCGATAACACGTTCTTTGAAATGTAATATGAAAATGAGCGCGAATTGGTGTGTACAAACAACAAATAAAATTGTATGGCATACCAACAATGTATATAGTTTTTTTTAAGTTGTTAAAATTTATATTTCATACCTTAGACCTATATAAGAATATGCATCAGTTGTTTGGGATAGCTGCACCATTATCGAAGTAAAAATTTGCCTGCCCTGGGGATTTTAGGAAATTTGTGAAATTTTCTCAAGAACCAACTGTTCATAATTGGTATAAATGTTCACTATGGGCAGGATTTTAAGTTTGTTCAAATAAAGGGGCTAGGGACCATTTAGGCCCAGTAAGGGGACTTCAATTTTTTCATAGGAATAAATTGGGAAAACAGGAACTGTACTCCTAACGTATATGTTTCTTATACATATTTGGTATTATTCTTATCATATTGATGTTAGAAGCTTTATTTAGTCATAACAAATGAGACTGGGTCCTTCAAAGGGGACTGTATATCAATAAGGAATAAGCAGGGGTCAAGAAAGGGATAACATCAAGAATTTCTGAGCCAAGTTCAGTCATATTCGATATAAATGATCACTTTAAGAAGGAGTTTCAACTTTGTTCAATCTATTGGGGCCCAGTTAGGGGACTTCATTTTGGCACAAGGACAATAAAGGAAAACAGTAAATTGTCTTTTTAGTAATTATTTTAATCATCTTTAGAGCAGGAGTATTGTTTAATGAAAAAAGTTGAGACAGGGTCCTTAAAGGGAGTAAAAATGCGATGAATGTGTTAAAAATAAAATTATTCTTAAAATGGATAAATAACATTTCATTATCATAAATAAATAAAATCCGAATGGTTTGGTTTGTCACATCCTCCAAAACATTACAATATCGATGTTACAATACGAGTTGCAAACTTAAAATGAAACTCCCATTCTAAAAATAAACTGCTCTTAAATTCTTCTGGATGAACAACTCATCGCCATTCCAATTCTTTTTAAGATGAAACAATGTTTACAAAGTGTTAACCTAAATGACGGACCAAATTACAATAAAAATGAAAACAAATGGCGGTTCATTTATTACGTCACAAAATATATTGCAAATTTAAACGCGAAATTTATTTTAATCTAACATAGGTGCTTAGCCTAAGATAGGAAATCCCTTTTCAGTATATTTGTTCGCATGTTTAAAAAGATCTTTTTGACAGTTTGTGGTCAATGAGTATATATATAGGCACGATATATTGGAAAAGAATGTTTTAACCAATTTTGAAATTTTGAAAAATCCTGATATATCCCCTTTAAAGGTGGGTTGGGGTTGTGGTTGGGAGAGGAGCAATATCAATAAAGGACCAGCAGGGCCAAAAAAAAATATCAAATTGTAAATTTCAATAAAAATAAATGTGTTTATATTTGGTGTAAATTATCTCTATGACTAAGGTTTTCAAGTTTGTTCAAGTAAAGGGACTAGTGTCTATTGTGGCCCAGTAAGGAGAACTATGTCAACACAGTTAATTCTCAAAATTTGAGAAGAAATTACAGGTGAAATGAGGTGAATGGCTTAGAGCCTGTTGTTAGTCTATTTCAAGATAATATATACAAAGTTATATTAACTGGTTTAAGATCAAGTTGCTGTTTTATTGTCCTTGAGGATATATAAGACATAGTTTACTGTATGGCCATTTGTGTACTTAACTAATGTACTGAGGTGATCATATGCTTCCCTGTGATCAATTTGATTGAAATTACATGTACATGTATGTAAAATTTAATGAAGAAAATTGATGAACGTCTTTTAAAAGTATAATTCACTTTATTGTCACGTACTGTTAAGAATATTTTAAAAGCTACCTCAATCACCTATAACCTAACTTCCATAACTTTACTTAATGTTTTACTTAAAGCCTTATATGAGGTGGTAGTACAGTGGATAGAGAATTGACTATTCACAACAGAGGTTGACATTTAGGATGCTGATTCAAGTGGGAAAGTTAATAATTAGTTACTTGCGGAGATGGGTGTAGATATGTTTTAAAGAGTTGTTATAAGCTGCATTGAGCTCTGGGCATTTGTTAATGAGCTGTTTATATAATGTTATATAATATTATTGTAACCAGGTCAACACCAAGTATATAATTATAGTTTGTTTTATTTAGTGTATTATTATAATATTAATTACTTATCATAATTGTGAAATAATGATTAAATATGATACATATGTCTTACATAAGGTAAATAAGATCTTGTCAGGTTGAAGTCCAGTAGCATTCTAGTGAAAATAAGTACGAGATTGAGACATGCGACTATATTTGGTGGGTTAATTGCATGGAATTATTTTATTTTAGTAAGTGGAATCTAACAAACATGCATGCATTCAAACAATCAATTGCATTCCAACCCTACAATACATGTACACATTCATTCAGAAGTGCGCTGTGATGTCACACCTAAATATATACAAAGACAGAGGTCACAGGGGTCACAAACTTATTGGACACAAACAATTTAAAGCAGGCGAATGTATAACCATTTGGCCAAGATTCATTCAACTTGATCCAAAAACTGGCTAATAAACGTCAAGTTGGCAATGGTGCCTTTTGTCTTTTTGTGGCACAAACATAGTGGAAAAATAAGATACTGATAGTTACAATATAGCAGGACTGGTATACAATGTAGCAGGACTGGTATATAATGTAGCAGGACTGGTATACAATAAGGCAGGACTGGTATACGATATAGCAAGACTGGTAAACAATATAGCAGGACTATTAAACAGTGTAGTAGGACTGGTACACAATAAAGCAGGACTGGTATACGATATAGCAAGACTAGTATACAATATAGCAGAACTGTTATACTATGTAGCAGGACTGGTATACAGTATAGCAGGACTGTATACAATGTAGCAGGACTGGTATACAATGTAGCAGGACTGGTATACAATGAAGCAGGACTGGTATATAAAATAGCAGGACTGGTATACAATATAGCAGGAATGGTATACAATGTAGCAGGACTGGTATACGATGTAGCAGGACTGGTATACAATATAGCAAGACTGGTATACAATGTAGCAGGACTGGTATACAATGTAGCAGGACTGGTATACAGTATAGCAGGGCTGGTATACAGTATAGCAGGACGGTATACAATAGAGCAGGACTGGTATACAATATGTAATAAACAATAATTTTTATATACAGATTTGATGAATTCAAGTATACATGCCAAGTAAAAATCATTACATTCATCAAAATAGGGAATGAAATGAAATGCTGTCTTATATTGTAAATTTGTCCTCAAAGTAAACATTATGTTGATATTTCCAGCCAGGCCCTGTTTGCTCAGTTAGTAGTGCGTCTGACTATCAATCCAGCCATCACAAGTTCAAATTCCAGCCCTGTCACAGTTTATGTGACGACTGATAAATGACATTGCGTCTCATTGTCATTCACCTCTCACTGCTTATTCAAGTGGGAAAATTATCAGTTACTTGGAGAGATGGGTATGTTTGATTTCTGGTTAACCTTCCAGGATCCCAGGAAAGAGTGGTTAGGCTAACTGATCATCAGACAGAAATATGAGAAATATTCGCCATCTTTGGGTACAAAACTACAAAATAATGTACTAAACAAGATTAATTGCTCTGGGGCAAGAATCTCCCTAGTTAAAAAAAGAATCACCAATGCCGGTTTCCTTCACAAACAAGCCAATACATAAAAAAATACAGTTACAATGTATGCACAAAATTCATTCAATGTTCTTTTTTTTTCAAGTATAAAGTTGTGTATATCAATCATATAATGAAATATGCCAAAATATTTATCAATTACAAAAAATATTATATCCTTTTTTATGATAATTCAGCGTTGGAGAACCTTCAGCGGTATGGTTAACCAGAAGTGGGAAGTGAATACAGAAACAATGACAACAGTAGTGCATGTAGCACCAGATGCTCAGTTACCTGCTGCAACAGTATAGGTCTGCTGTGTGACGTGACATATACAAGGTATGTAATAGTAAAGGTCTGCTGTGTGACGAGCCATATACAAAGTATGTAATAGTAAAGGTCTGCTGTGTGACGTGCCATACACAAAGTATGTAACAGTAAAGGTCTGCTGTGTGACGTGACGTGACATATTCAAGGTATGTAACAGTGTAGGTCTGCTGTGTGACGTGCCATATACAAGGTTGCAACAGTATATGTCTGCTGTGTGACGTGCCATATGCAAGGTATGTAATAGTATAGGTCTGCTGTGTGATATGCCATATACAAGGTATATAATAGTAAAGGTCTGCTGTGTGACGTGCCATATACAAGGTATGCAGCAGTATAGGTCTGCTGTGTGACGTGCCATATACAAGGTATGTAATGGTAAAGGTCTGCTGTGTGACGTGACGTGACATATTCAAGGTATGTAACAGTGTAGGTCTGCTGTGTGACGTGCCATATACAAGGTTGCAACAGTATAGGTCTGCTGTGTGACGTGCCATATGCAAGGTATGTAATAGTAAAGGTCTGCTGTGTGACGTGCCATATACAAGGTATGCAGCAGTATAGGTCTGCTGTGTGACGTGCCATATACAAGGTATGTAATGGTAAAGGTCTGCTGTGTGACGTGACGTGACATATTCAAGGTATGTAACAGTGTAGGTCTGCTGTGTGACGTGCCATATACAAGGTTGCAACAGTATAGGTCTGCTGTGTGACGTGCCATATGCAAGGTATGTAATAGTATAGGTCTGCTGTGTGACATGCCATATACAAGGTATGTAATAGTAAAGGTCTGCTGTGTGACGTGCCATATACAAGGTATGCAGCAGTATAGGTCTGCTGTGTGACGTGCCATATACAAGGTATGTAATAGTAAAGGTCTGCTGTGTGACGTGCCATATACAAGGTATGTAATAGTAAAGGTCTGCTGTGTGACGTGCCATACACAAAGTATGTAACAGTAAAGGTCTGCTGTGTGACGTGACGTGACATATTCAAGGTATGTAACAGTGTAGGTCTGCTGTGTGACGTGCCATATACAAGGTTGCAACAGTATAGGTCTGCTGTGTGACGTGCCATATGCAAGGTATGTAATAGTATAGGTCTGCTGTGTGACATGCCATATACAAGGTATGTAATAGTAAATGTCTGCTGTGTGACGTGCCATATACAAGGTATGCAGCAGTATAGGTCTGCTGTGTGACGTGCCATATACAAGGTATGTAATGGTAAAGGTCTGCTGTGTGACGTGACGTGACATATTCAAGGTATATAACAGTGTAGGTCTGCTGTGTGACGTGCCATATACAAGGTTGCAACAGTATAGGTCTGCTGTGTGACGTGCCATATGCAAGGTATGTAATAGTATAGGTCTGCTGTGTGACATGCCATATACAAGGTATGTAATAGTAAAGGTCTGCTGTGTGACGTGCCATATACAAGGTATGCAGCAGTATAGGTCTGCTGTGTGACGTGCCATATACAAGGTATGTAATAGTAAAGGTCTGCTGTGTGACGTGCCATATACAAGGTATGCAGCAGTATAGGTCTGCTGTGTGACATGCCATATACAAGGTATGTAATGGTAAAGGTCTGCTGTGTGACGACGTGCCATATACAAGGTATGTAATAGTAAAAGTCTGCTGTGTGACGTGTCATATACAAGGTATACAGCAGTATAGGTCTGCTGTGTGACGTGCCATATACAAGGTATACAGCAGTATAGGTCTGCTGTGTGACGTGCCATATACAAGGTATGTAATGGTAAAGATCTGCTGTGTGAAGTGCCATATACAAGGTATGTAACAGTAAAGGTCTGCTGTGTAACGTGCCATATACAAGGTATGCAGCAGGATAGGCCTGCTGTGTGAAGTTCCATATACAAGGTAAGCAGCAGTATAGGTCGGCTGTGTGACGTGCCATATACAAGGTATGCAGCAGTATTGGTCTGCTGTATGAAGTTCCATATGCAAGGTATGCAGCAGTATAGGTCTACTGTGTGACGTGCTATATACAAGGTATGGAACAATAATGTCTGCTGTGTGACGTGCCACATACAAGGTATGCAACAGTATAGGTCTGCTGTGTGACATGCCATATACAAAGTATGAAACAGTATAGGTCTGCTGTGTGACGTGCCACATACGAGGTATGCAACAGTATAGGTCTGCTGTGTGACGTGCCACATACAGGGTATGCAACAGTATAGGTCTGCTGTGTGACGTGCCATATACAAGGTATGCAGCAGTATAGATCTGCTGTGTGACGTGCCATATACAATGTATGCAACAGTAAAGGTCTGCTGTGTGACGTGTCATATACAATGTATGCAGCTGTATAGGTCTGCTGTGTGAAGTTCCATATACAAGGTATGCAGCAGTATAGGTCTGCTTTGTGACGTGACATATACAAGGTATGCAACAGTAAAGGTCTGCAGTGTGATGTGCCATATACAAGGTATGCAGCAGTATAGGTCTGCTTTGTGAATTTCCATATACAAGGTATGTGACAGTATAGGTCTGCTGTGTGACGTGCCACATACAAGGTATTCAACAGTATAGATCTGCTGTGTGTTCCATATACAAGGTATGCAGCAGTATAGGTCTGCTGTGTGACGTGTCACATACAAGGTATGCAACAGTATAGGTCTGCTGTGTGTTCCATATACAAGGTATGCAACAGTATAGGTCTGCTGTGTGACATGTCATATACAAGGTATGCAACAGTATAGGTCTGCTGTGTGACGTGTCATATACAAGGTATGCAACAGTATAGGACTGCTGTGTGACGTGCCATATACAAGGTATGTAACAGTATAAGTCTGCTGTGTGACGTGTCATATACAATGTATACAAACAGCGTGCATGGCCGGGCACTTGCATCATGTACTCTATTGGTTGGTGTTTTCCGGTCATTACTCGCCACAAAAAATAATATACATACTGGTTTTTGTTCTGACCTGAAGTTAAAGTATGTGAAATAATAATTTATTTAAAATTTACATATTTTGTTAGTTCGCTTATCATTAAATAATAGCGTTTTTCCATGAAAACTTACAGGGTAAATTTACAAGCGTGTTTCCAATTACATGTAGTTATAGTAATAGTGTAATACATTAGCCAATATGAGTTCATTATCATAGTATACATTTATAGATAAGCATAAATCAAAATGAATTTTACATGCTAGATAGTAATGATGAAAAATAAGTCGGACATAAAATAAAAAATCTAAAATTTACCTTGAAGTTGGCAGTTGTCTACATGTATAGTACAAGATGTCTCGCCACTGCCGTGCGACTGTAAAGCACAGTCGATCATCGATATTACAGAGTTCGGACCGTGAACCGATGTTCCATCTTTTCCAATCGTCTCGTTTTCATCGATTAAGAAATTCAATTGCCGGGGAACTCAGTCCAGACGAAATCCAAATATCTGTATTTTTCTAAGCGTTGTAAAATACAATGGGCCCATCTGCCTGGCGTGATTTGGTAAACATACATTTTGGCTGAAATCAAACGTATAGTGTACAAATTGTTCTGCCTCAGAGATGCCATGGGCTTGTTTGGCTAATTTAATACATGTGTTTTATACTTCTCTTTCTTTTCGCGCCTGCAATATATGTTTTCATGTTGTTTGTAGATTCCAGCTGTTCCTCTTCAGTAATAAAATCCATTATGGCTTTTCTCAATTTCTCATAAGAAGAGCATATACATCGTCTCTATGTGTCGCTATTTTTACAAGAGAAAGTGTTATATTTTACAGAACGGCATTCTGGGCTCTTTTTAATACAACCAGCAACATATTTTTCATAGACACATTTTTTGTTGTATCACTTGGCAAATAAATTGGAGCTATATTGTCCCGTCCCCTTGGAGCATCTGGCTGTGGCATCCAAAATTCGTCTGCGTTATTCGAAATGAGTTGAACGACCAATTTGATGTCATCAAATTAAAGAGACTTAGATGGTTTCCGTCCTGTATTTTCATGTGTTCTTGGGGTTGCGCCGTATTTACTGATGTGTGCCATAATGTTTTGAAGGCTGTGTTTACCTATGTCAAAAACCAGTTTCAATGTGTTCTTATATATATGTTTTCCAAGAAAAAAATACTCTTACTCTCTGTCTTTTCCTTCCGCCTTTTGTTGATTCATTGTCTGAACAATCAACCAGTGTTGCCATAATGTACATTTCTTTGTCACTTTTTTCTATTTCACGCTCATCCAATACGTTTTTGTAAATATCTCTCTCTTTAAAATGTTTATGACAGTTGTTATGGCAACCACACCCAGTAAACATAAATTGCGTAATTCTCTGTACATCTTGGTCACCCTCTAACTTTACATTATCATCTTGAGGGTAATGCTCTCTTTCATTGTCACTATCTGAATCCGCCTTTTCTTCACATACGGTTGTTAGAAAGTGTCTTGCTCGTTAATCAACATTCAGTTGCATGTCATTTTCATCAATGATACCATCATCATGAACGGCTTCATTGTCCGCACTGTCACTGGATTGTGAAGCAAATGGGGAAGAAATTGGTGTTTTCCCTAAATGTTCGGAGAAAAACTCTCTAGCTCCTAAAAATAGAAACAAATAAAAGACTGATACAATATGTAATCGGAATCGATAGTATGTTAGATGTGCTAACAAAACTCATCATCTATATTTAGGAATCAAATGCCACATATTTACATTTAAAATGAGTCATTATAAAACTAATTAAGGTTTGAGATATGAAAAAAAAATGAAAAAAAAAAGAATTTGCATCTCGACTTTCTTGGACAATAGTTCATGGCTATAACCACTACGCCATCACGCCTATTACGTCAAAATGGAATCGTTTACGATTTATATTACGTACAGATGTAACGGCACGTCATAAATTCATATGCAGTTTCTTTTTCTTTTTTTTAACATATATACATTACATTTTCTAATGTTCATTTAAAATCGTAACGATGGCACGATTTTATTTTCTACTAGATCTAATGAACACGTTTTTGTACATTTTACATACTGCATTTTTGATGGGTGGGGGAGTGCTAGGATTCATTATCATTTCAATGCCATTTTGAAATATTTTAGTGTTATTTTAAAGACAGTTTATATCTACACGATTTCAAATTGAATTCATTCCTTAGTTTATAATTTATCAGATAACATCGCAGAATTTTATTTTATAACAAACACATTTACCATACATGCGTAAATGAATCGACAATTTACTGGCCAGTATCGCAAAGTGTAAAACACTATTTACATTAAAGTCCTTAAAAATACAAATGTTGCTTACCTCACTGTCCATCTAGAAAATCCGAGTTATCCTTGATAAATTTATAATATAAAATTTAAAAAGACACATTCAAAGTTTATGTTAGCGAAATGCTACGTGTTTTATGACATCGTTACTTTGGCCGGGATTTCCTCGACGTCATAACTATGTCAATAAGCCCGATTTTCCGGGAGAGCGGCTCATATATTTTCCGTCGCAAATTATGTATATATTACATATATGTTTTGATATAGTTTGCAAAGTACTATTATATCAATAACTATAGTTGGTACAATGTTATCACGATAATTAACCATCTAATATCATATATAACTATATATACAGCAGAAGTAAAATGGAAGAGATAATAAAATTAATTTTGCTAAATGATATGAAACAACATGAAACAAATGCACAGTGAAAGGATAAACTTTAAACACAACTCATGTACGAAGAACAATTCCATCATTGTACTTAATAGTTACCACAGCTGCATGCAGCAATATTGTAATATTAGGAACAACTCGCGATAAGTAACATTTAAGGTCACATATACCACACCAGCACAAGCAATGAACTGCTACAAACATATATAAGAGTTGAACGCCCTATAAGTGCAAAGGCAAATCCGCAATATTGAAGGCTTATATTTGACACAGGTTACAATAGGTATATGGATGTAAAATATTCCTTCTAAAGTTGATAACATATTATTATAGCTCACGTCAACCACGCAAAACAATTTATTGGAAAGAAATAACGATATGAGTGTAATTATTCGTAAACAGGATTTTTCTTATAATGAATCATCAAAACAATTTTTTTTGACAGTTTTTAATATCTTACAGAGTGTTCACATTTAAGCTGATGTGCGGGCATGTGTGCCTAATATAAAATAAATCATTTATTTTGACACTATCAAGGAATCAGTTTTGTTCTTTTTATTTTTTTTAAATGTCGGACACACTCAAATGGGTCTTCATATTGGTAATCGTAATCAGCGATGTAACACGTGATACCACAGTTAATAGGAAATTATGATTTATAGTTGATAAGAAGAGTAACAAATAAACATATCCGCGTTACTTACTCTGGGTAATGAAGTTTATAACTGTCCTATTCCTTCCAATTCTGTTTGTAACCTCCAATGTGTAGTTGGTAAAATCTATCTCTTGTATGTCAATTAGTTTTAGAAATGCTCTACTGCCGTTCAATATTACCTCTTCGCCATAGAATTTAGTTATGACAGGCGATATTTCATATGACACAGTTGTTCTGTTGCCGTTCTGCATTTGTACACCATCTTGTTTAGTAAAGGTTATGCTATTTGCAGGCGGGAAACTATAAAACGTAACGCTAAGCATCATATTTCTTGTTATTGCGCCTGCATATGTTATTTCTTCGGCTAATATTTTCGGTGAAACTAAAACAGAAAACAGCATTAAATCAGTTTATTTGAAAGTTGAATATGGAATTATATGATTTAGATATCCACTTATTAACAAAATAAAACATGGTAAGTACTGCATCAATTTTACCGTATTCTATAACGTTTGGATTGCCAGACCCAATTATTTACTGGAGCGCTACCATGTTACTTTTACTGGCCTTGTCACGAACACGGACTTTTTGTTACTGGTAAGAGATAATCAAGATAAGTTCATAATTTTCTATTGCTGCTGTGGCTTCTACAAAATCGAAGAGTATTTTTCAGCTTGTGCCATCACTGTCTATAGTATAGCTCCCTAGTGGCGTCTTTTGCTACCGTCTTGTCACTTGTAATATATGCCTGCTTTGTTTTTATCATTTTTAATTCGTATGTTGATTTCGTTCTTGCTAATTTGGTGGTTGTGTTCTTTGAATGCAACGACTGTTGTTTATATATGTTCTTATTTTTAAATCGATAACATTGATCTATTTGTGTGAAATTATTTTACTTTATTAAATAGTTTAAATTATATTCATAATAAATAATAAAAATGGGGAAACGGCATAAGCAATTTATACACAAATATATAACTAAGAGTATAGTATGTTAAATGCAAATACAGTTTATATGCAAGATTAAAACAAATATCTTGCTGTTACTCTATGTGATGTGATCATTTGCTGTGTTTTACGATATATATATTTGATGATATAATCAATGAATACAAGATCTCGATTCAGATTTGTAAGACATACCAATATTTTATCAACATACCTAGTATAAGTATCTCAATGGTGCTATTTTGGTTTAATAATCCTTTAACATCCCTCACACCATTGTTGACCACACACGTGTATGTATCGGTTTCTTCAAGTCGTAAATACTCAAATCTAAGTGAACTATGAAGAGACGTGGTTGAGATTTGGGGTCGAGGGTTTGGTATTTTTGCACTTCCCCATGTTTGTGTTAAGGCAACGAAGTTGTAGTTGCTTGGAACACCAGTGGCATTGCATCTCAACTCGACAGTATTGTTTTCTATAAGGTCTTTGTTTGGCAGCACCAAGGCAGTTATATCTGGTGCATCTAGTATGCATTTAAATATTTACATCAACTGGCATCAAATACACAAGTGCATAAAAACAAATTTGATTTGAATAGTATGAAATACGTACATGTACAATTTGATGAAACTATATAATCCTGTTTCATTAATGCAAATCAAACATGTTTTTGCCATTCTCTCTTGTAGTAAAATTCAAAAGGAAACGGTAGAACTCCCTAGGACCTTTTTTTCTGAATGGGAAGATAAGTGCAATGCATAACAATATATATAATACTCGTATATTTCTTCCTTTTTTCAGCAAGATTTAGTGCGGATATTGGTTAAAATATATCAAATTGATAAAGTATTCATCTACAGGGTCCCGGAGCTGTACTTACTGAAACCTGTCAGAATGGCAAAATAAATGTTCTTAAGATTTAAAGAAGTGATAAAATATTCAGTTTTTTTGAGTGTTAGATCTTCCGTTTGTGCAACTTGAAAAGAAGCGACCGACGCGTATTTGTTTTCACATTCTCTTTCGTCAAATTTGTCATTGTCTGCGTTTGGGTCATAGCGAGTTTTACACAACATTTTCTAACTGAGCGTGTTTCCCTGGTTTCCGACGACGCCATCAGTATGTCAGTGTTTCTATTTAAACGGCACGGAGTGACGTTCGGACAAAACATCGGTTAACGGTTATTAAAGACGTCATTCTATCGAAAGACAAAAGCTGGCGGATTTTTGTTCCCATATAATGGATAAATAGTGATTTTAATACGGTGGGTCTTACGTAAATGTGCTCAACGTTTTATATATGAGTAGGATCCAGTTAAGGATCCATGACTACTAACATCCTATATAAAGGAGCGCATAGATATAGAAACCAGTTGGATTATGAAGATACAGTAAAATCATAATTTGTTATGTATTTTATTTCATAAAAGGAAATAAGTGAAACTACAACAACGGCATTTCTGATTTTTGGGATCATTTCAGATGCACATTTCAGTGTATGATATATATATCGAGATAATTATTTGTGAACAATCAGACATAAATACATGTATGTACATTTTTGTCTGGTATATAACGTTACATGCTGAAAAATGGTAGTTCTGCTCATTCATTCGTTATGCTCTGAGGTCATTCTCCAACAATCGTACTGGTACTATATATAAATATATATAAACCATTTTTGTCAAATGTTTCATATTTCCGTATGTCATAAGTATACTTTGGTATAAGGCAACAGAAAAAGCCACTTCCTGCAAGTTGACTGAGTCATTCGTCGTTTCATAATGTCTTAATCTTTGAACAAGATGAGAATACAACTAATGGCATAATCAACCATGTAACTATCGAGCGATGGCTTCGCTGATAACGCGATATACTCCTAGTGCATCCGACAAGTGTGCGTGCGTGAATCAATCATTAGGAAATTGGACATCGATATGCTGCTGCACAGTCGATTGCGACCACTTTTGGGGCGCCCTCAATATGAGCTTCAGATGAACTTCTACACAAACTGATACGACATCGAACGAGGCTTCAGAGTGTATCTCACAGCGCCACCGTCTTTCTCGCTGAGTCAGCGAAGATGGAAAACAGTTGACGATTGGCATGCTATGCTGGGTTCCTGCGATCCCATGCTGATGCCTCTGAGTCTGGGCCGCCAAGATGGGAATATGTAAACTTTGATGTAGATTGGGAACCAACACCCGGGTGAACTGAGCAAAATTCGACAGGGCCGATCAAGCTATGTTTATACTGTCATACAAAATGAGCATCTCGGTGTAGTAGTCAATTCTTTCCGCGTCTAATGTTTCCTTGGGGAATCAATTAGTTTGACAATTATTTCTCCGGGGGAAGAAATCAGCTAGTGTTTCATCCAGTCTTTAATAAAAATGTGGATGAAGGATTTTTGTTTTGCTGTTTTTGTGTGTTTGTTTTTTTTTTCAAATATTTTGTTTTGTTTTTATTTTTTTATGAAACTTAAAAATGTCTCATAAAACAATCAAAATATATGGGGGTGGAGAAGAATCAGCTTCCAAGTTCTTTGGAGAATTGGCTAGCTGTTTCTTTCCTACCTTTTTTTGTCTTTCTGTGGGGATAGAAATGGCTAGCTGATTCTTTCGCATCCCCTTATATTTTGCCTTTCTGGAGAGAAAACTTGGTTAACTGATCCTCTCTACCCCCTTATAGTTTGACTTTCTGTAGGGACGGGGTAGAATTGGCTAGCTGATTCTTTACCAATCCCTTCTTATAGTTTGACTTTCAGAATGAAATAATTGGCTAACTGATTATTTCCTTACCCCCCTCCCCCTACCCCAATCTATTTCCATTTTTTTATATATTGTTTGGTAGAGGGGGTGAGAATTGGCTAGCTGATTCTTTACCAACCTATATTTTGACTTTCTGGTAAGATAGCATTTGCTAGCTGATTCCTCTCTAACCTTATATTGTGACTGGCTAGCTAATTCTCCACCCCTCACTTCCCCATAGATTTCGACTTTTTTGTTGTGTAAGGGTTGGAGAATTGACTAGATGATTCTTGCCCCCCCCCCCCCGCCCCCTTATATTTTGACTTGCTGTTTGGGGAAATAATTGGCTAGATGATTCCTTCCTCTACCCTACTTTTTATTATGAATTCCATGTGGAAGTAATTGGCTCCAACCAAAAGGAGATGTTTTAATGTTAGCCCCTTGGCCAAAAATGAACACACGGACAATTGTCCTTTGATAGATGTTTTATCTTCTTTCTTTCAAAAGCAATATCATTAACACCAACTGAATATATGCACTCAGTGAAAAGGCATAATTATCGGTGAGCATTAATTTATGAGTGGCTTTAATTGAGTATCAATCAGAATATTGTGAGGGCAACAGTTGAAATTTGGCAATAATTAGTTTTGTTACTTTTCAGATAGTAAATTTAAATAAAAATAAAGTGATGACAGACTTCAAACTTTTTATTAAGTGTATTTACTTGCTGATAAACTTCAAACAGCAACTACTTTACATTTAATTGAGCGTTTGCAGATGGACCTTTTTGCCCACCTTTTCAAATCCAACCAGAGGCTTTTGCACTAAGATTTTTACTCTGGCAGATATTATAAGTTTATTAATTATTAGATTAGAATAAAGATGTCAAAGTCAAAATACATGGGGTAAGGAATCAGCTAGTCGACTATATCCCCCACCCTGAAAGTCAAAACATAAGGGTAGGAAAGAATCAGCTAGCCAATGATTTCTCTTAACACACAGCCAAAATAGAATATCAAAATATAAGGAGGGGAAGAATAAGCTAACCAATTATCAACCCAGAAAATCAAAATAAAAGCCAATTATTTCCACCCAAAATTCAACATATAAGGAGGATAGATTCAGATAACCGATTCTATTCCTACAGAAAGTCAAAATATAAGGAAAGGAAAGAATCATCAAACCAATTATCCCTCCTCCCACCACCAAAAAAATATATTTCAACTAGCCAATTTTCTCTCTTCAGAAGGTCAAAATATATGTAGTGATTGGTATGGGGAAAGAATCAACTAGTCAATCACCCCCACCCTAACAGAAAGTCAAAATATAAGAGGGGAGATTCAGCTAGCCATTTCTATCCCCATAGAAAGTAAAAACATTAGGGTGGAAAAGAAACAGCTAGCCAATTACCCCCCCCCCCCCCCCACTCCCACCACCAAAAAATAAAAAAAAATGGGGACAGGAGTAGGAATGAAACAGCTAGCCAATTATTTCCATCCAAAGGAAAGTCAAAATATAAGGGGGAATGAATCAGCTAGCTAACTATTTCTCTCTAGAAAGTAAAATTATAAGTCGAGATGGGGAATAATCAGCTACCCCCTCCCCCCCCCCCCCTACACACACACCCTTCAACAGAAAGTCAAAATATAAGGAGGGACATAATCAGCTAGCCAATTATTTTCCCGGTGAAAAAATCAACTGGAGAGCAAAATAATTAACAGGGGGTGATTGGCTGTTGCATCTGTATCATGAATACCTGTTTTGCCTCTATAATAACAATCACTTTTACACTTTGCATTGCGTCATATATATGCATCACTCCGGAATACACTGCCCACAACATTAACGGTCGGGTTACACAAAAAGCTACTTTGCCGTTCTACAAATGCTTGATACATGGCCGTTTAGGAGATATGGCGTTCGTACCGCTGGCGGTGCTATTAGACGTTCGTACTTCACTTATGCGTGCTTAAATAGTATAGCACTCCATATTGAAATTATAGGAGTTATATAGTTCGTTTACGAACCCGTTATGGTATCACTCGAGCGACATCTAGAACTCAGTGAGAAGTGGTGCATTTAAAAAAAAACACGACGACCTTTAACCCATACGTTGCCTCGTGACTATTATTCCAAATAAAATAAAACTAACAAAATACTGTTTCAAAAAAATTACTGTAATAATACTATTAAGTAATTAAACTGTTTTGATCAATACAATTCTCAGCCTTAGTTGATAATTAAAATACCAAACCAGACGACAAAGTCATTGCTCTACAGTAAATATGTTTCGCAAAGTTTCGGTCAAAGCAATTGCGGGTAAAATGAAAAGTATTCCGATTGCTTGTGTTATCAAAGGTAAATATAGTTGTATAGATAATTGTTGCGTAGTATCGTATCATTTTTGTACTATGAATGGCTCTCAAAATAACCATGTCCATCTTGCGAGAGTAGAAAATAAATGAACAATTGTTTGATGTTTACAATTGTATGGTTCCGTAACGTATTTTCGATCATGACCTGAATTCGATCACTTTCGAGAATTATGAATATCGCTAAAGTGACATCTGTCAACCATCCAAGTACTTACTTTGTACATCGTTGCTTTACCATGTCGCTGTAAAAGCTAGCTTAACAGAAAGGACTGTTGTTAGTGACCAATATGTACACTCATTACACTCTTCTCTCTTTACCTCTAGGGTTTATACCCAACAGCACAGCCTGTGGCTTTCAACAGTTCATTGCCATATCCCATCCCATTCCAAAGAAAGATATATAGATTCGTGCAGGCACAGGTTCGAAAGTTTATCCTCGTTGCCATTAAAATAACCGGTCACCCATCCAAGTACTAACACTCCCCTAACACTACATCGTTGCTCAACTTCCAATACAGTCAGTGCACTTTAACTACATCGCTGTAAAAGCTAGCTCAACAGCAAGACTGTTATAAGTGACCATTGTACATTCACTACATCGGGTATGGTATTCACTTTCCTGCACAATTGGCAATATTTACAAATAGTATCCATGTGGTTAATTGTTTCATCGGCAATGTTGGGGATATATATGATATTGATTTGTGTTTTGCCTAAAATTTTTTAATCAAATTAAAATAAACTAATGCTAAATATTTTATTTCTCATTAATACTTTTCAATTACATAATTATAGACTTAGTTAGTTCAACAGACCATAACTGGTTCTCACCTATCCACAATTGTCATTGTTCTTGCTGTATATTTGGCGTGCCACATAACACTATACTAAATTAAGGTTGACGAAATCACTTCCTGTTTTTAACACAAAATTAATGTAGATGAACTGGTAGGTTGATGAAACCACCATCACCCGTGGGCCACAGCATGAGAAATTGAAGCTACAGTCGGACCCAAACTTAAAGTGTGTTGAGAGAACATAAACCGCAACCATTTTTTTATATCTGTAGTTGTCATGGTGTGTGGCACAAAAGTCACTAACCCAACATTTTACAGACATAAACATCTACCATATGTTTAAATATCTTTATTTGTCATAGTGTGTGCTGCGAAAGTTTCTAACCTAAAATTTATGGACATAAACATCAAGGAATTATATAGAGATGGAAAGGCAACTAGTTGAGATTTTGTGAACGCTCATGCCAAATTAGTAATCCTTCGTGTGCTATTTTATCAACATTTAATCAGGAGATGCAAGTTTCCTATCTTTCTATACAAGTCCTTGTAAACATCAACACTTTTTTAATATCTGTAGTGGTCATGGTGTTTGGCGCGAAAGTAGCTTACCTACTTTTACCGACATAAACATCCCATATTGGCGATTACCCGAGAAGATTGTTGATCATTTTAGGTTCCAGTGGGATAGTGCAGGTTACAGATTGAAACCAATTGTATGTTTCTTCTGGTTCTTCAGTGTGCTCATTGTATAGCACCGCCACATGGACCCTCGATTTAAATACCAATCGGAACGACTGTTTTTAATTGGCCAGCCCCGGGGATCTAATTAACAACCTCGATGCTAGAAGTTTTGTGATTTAACGACTTATCTAATGGGGCTAACCAGCTTATACTGGTTATGCTGCCATCAAAACAGCTATGTATTCAGTATCTTATCGAATACTGCCTGGAGATAATTGAATGATAATTGATCCAGCGTAGTGATTAACTGGTGGGTGGTAATTAATCCCCATGTGTATGTGCACCAATTAAAGTTATTAAAGAGACTAAATTTTGTAAATGGTGACTTGTACAAATTTCTACTTGGCCAGAACATCTGGCTATAGGATTGTATAGCACAGTCAGGGGAAGGTATTTTAACAACATTATTAGGCATGGTACTAAAAGTCTTAATATAGTATATTTATACTAAATTTTATCTATTATCACTGTTACATTGGGCATATATATACATTCCTTGCATAATTCCGATGAGCAGGGCGTAACTGTTATCACTACTCAGAATTCATTTAGGCAGGGCATTAACACTACCCAGAATCCTAATTTTGATAACAGCCCCGGGCAAGGGTAATGGCATGGGGGAAAAAGTGTGCATGTGGAAGTTGATAATGGGTGAACAGTTCCTTGTAGTGACAATGCAAGCTGTACTCTAGGTGCAATAATGAACAAAAACATAAAAATGTATCGTTAGGTCTCCTGTATATTCCAAAATGTAACATAAGTCTAAGTAGAACCTTTCAGGGGAAATTGGTTAACTCTAATAAATTGTATTTATATAGCTTGACATAAAATGGGGCATTTGTTTGCTGTGCTCCTACCTACTCGCTAAATATTGCAGCTACATAAACTTTTTATTGCCTTTCAAAGCGTTAACTTATTATTTTTTCATGATATATGTCCATTTTTTCTTTAAAATACTGAGTCGAAACACAGCAATCAAACATTCTTTTAGGATGACCTGGACAAATATGGCAAAATAGCTTGGTCAATCTTGATGATAAGAAACAATTGTATTGATACACATGGTGCGGCGGCATAATATCAAATTTTGTGAAATTAAAAATCAGGTCGACTCCTCTTTTTTATGGGGGAAAACGCTTCAACAATCTGGAAGCTAGTCTTTAATGTATACAGGTATTGATTTCAAGTCAGGTCGGAACATCTAAAGCATCAGCTGTGTGTTTTATGGTATTTTTTACATAAATGTATGTACTTTATAAATTGATTAAATTTGGATATCTCGGTCACAAATAAATGCCCCCCTTTGTAAAATGAATACATAAAAGACATAAAAAAATGATATAATTATCCTGATTTGGTCTAAATAGCCAAAAAACATGCAACTGTGTATGGGTGCACATGTTCCCGACGTCCGTTGACCGCCTTCTAGACAAGCCAGACTCAAAAACTTGGTGTCCCTGGGCAGGCCAGGGGGTGTAAAAGATATCTGAGGTGTCCATTGAAACCCAAGTATTTGCCAAGGGCCGTCATTTGCGGCTGAAAGAGAAGCCGTGTTTTTTCGCATGGTTTGGTCGAAATAGCCAAAAACATGAAACTTTGTATGGGCGCACATGTTCCCGACACCCGTTGACCGCTTTCTAGACGAGCCAGACTCAAAAACTTGGTGTCCCTGGACAGGCCAGGGAGTGTATAAGATACCTGAGGTGTCCAGTGAAATCCAAGTATTTGCCAACGGGCGGCATTTGCGGCGGCAAGACAAGCCGTGTTTTCGCCTGATTTGGTGGAAATAGCCAAAAAACATGCAACTGTGTATGGGTGCACATGTTCCCGACGTCCGTTGATCGCCTTCTAGACGAGCCAGACTCAAAAACTTGGTGTCCCTGGGCTGGCCAGGGGGTGTAGAAGATACCTGAGGTGTCCATTGAAACCCAAGTATTTGCCAAGGGCCGTCATTAGCGGCTGGAAGAGAAGCCGTGTTTTCGCCTGGTTTGGTCGAAATAGCCAAAAACATGCAACTTTGTATGGGCGCACATGTTCCCGACAACCGTTGATCGCCTTTTAGACGAGTCAGACTCAAAACCTTGGTGTCCCTGGGCAGGTCAGGGGGTGTAAAAGATACCTGAGGTGTCCATTGAAACCCAAGTATTTGCAAACGGGCGGCATTTGCGGCGGCAAGAGAAGCCGTGTTTTCGCCTGATTTGGTGTAAATAGCCAAAAAACATGCAACTTTGTATGGGTGCACATGTTCCCGACGTCCGTTGAACGCCTTCCAGACGAGCCAGACTCAAAAACTTGGTGTCCCTGGGCAGGCCAGGGGGTGTAGAAGATACCTAAGGTGTCCATTGAAACCCAAGTATTTGCCAAGGGCCGTCATTTGCGGCTGGAAGAGAAGCCGTGTTTTCGCCTGGTTTGGTCGAAATAGCATGAAACATGCAACTTTGTATGGGCGCACATGTTCCCAACACCCGTTGACCACCTTCTAGACGAGCCAGACTCAAAAACTTGGTGTCCCTGGGCAGGCCAAGGGGTGTAAAAGATACCTGAGGTGTCCATTGAAACCCAAGTATTTGCCAACGGGCGGCATTTGCGGCGGCAAGAGAAGCCGTGTTTTCGCCTGATTTGGTGTAAATAGCCAAAAAACATGCAACTGTGTATGGGTGCACATGTTCCCGACGTCCGTTGACCGTCTTCTAGACAAGCCAGACTCAAAAACTTGGTGTCCCTGGGAAGGCCAGGGGGTGTAAAAGATACCTGAGGTGTCCATTGAAACCCAAGTATTTGCCAAAAGCCGTCATTTGCGGCTGGAAGAGAAGCCGTGTTTTCGCCTGGTTTGGTCGAAATAGCCAAAAACATGCAACTTTGTATGGGTGCACATGTTCTCGACACCCGTTGATCGCCTTCTAGACGAGCCAGACTCAAAAACTTGGTGTCCCTGGGCAGGCCAGGGGGTGTAGAAGATACCTGAGGTGTCCATTAAAACCCAAGTATTTGCCAACGGGCGGCATTTGCGGCTCCAAGAGAAGCCGTGTTTTCGCCTGATTTGGTGTAAATAGCCAAAAAACATGCAACTGTGTATGGGTGCACATGTTCCCGACGTCCGTTGACCGCCTTCTAGACAAGCCAGACTCAAACACTTGGTGTCCCTGGGCAGGCCATGGGTTGTAGAAGATACCTAAATGTCCATTGAAACCCAAGTATTTGCCAAGGGCCGTTATTTGCGGCTGGAAGAGAAGCCGTGTTTTCGCCTGGTTTGGTCGAAATAGCCAAAAACATGCAACTTTGTATGGGCGCACACGTTCCCGACACCCGTTGACCGCCTTCTAGACGAGCCAGACTCAACAATTTGGTGTCCCTGGGTAGGCCAATGGGGTGTAGAAGATATCTGAGGTGTCCATTGAAACCCAAGTATTTGCCAACGGGCGGCATTTGCGGCGGCAAGAGAAGCCGTGTTTTCGCCTGATTTGGTGTAAATAGCCAAAAAACATGCAACTTTGTATGGGTGCACATGTTCCCGACGTCCGTTGACCGCCTTCTAGACAAGCCAGACTCAAAAACTTGGTGTCCCTGGGCAGGCCAGGGGCTGTTGAAGATACCTGAGGTGTCCATTGAAACCCAAGTATTTGCCAAGGGCCGTCATTTGCGGCTGGAAGAGAAGCCGTGTTTTCGCCTGGTTTGGTCGAAATAGCATGAACCATGCAACTTTGTATGGGCGCACATGTTCCCAACACCCGTTGACCACCTTCTAGACGAGCCAGACTCAAAAACTTGGTGTCCCTGGGCAGGCCAAGGGGTGTAAAAGATACCTGAGGTGTCCATTGAAACCCAAGTATTTGCCAACGGGCGGCATTTGCGGCGGCAAGAGAAGCCGTGTTTTCGCCTGATTTGGTGTAAATAGCCAAAAAACATGCAACTGTGTATGGGTGCACATGTTCCCGACGTCCGTTGACCGCCTTCTAGACAAGCCAGACTCAAAAACTTGGTGTCCCTGGGAAGGCCAGGGGGTGTAAAAGATACCTGAGGTGTCCATTGAAACCCAAGTATTTGCCAAAAGCCGTCATTTGCGGCTGGAAGAGAAGCCGTGTTTTCGCCTGGTTTGGTCGAAATAGCCAAAAACATGCAACTTTGTATGGGTGCACATGTTCTCGACACCCGTTGATCGCCTTCTAGACGAGCCAGACTCAAAAACTTGGTGTCCCTGGGCAGGCCAGGGGGTGTAGAAGATACCTGAGGTGTCCATTGAAACTCAAGTATTTGCCAACGGGCGGCATTTGCGGCGGCAAGAGAAGCCGTGTTTTCGCCTGATTTGGTGTAAATAGCCAAAAAACATGCAACTGTGTATGGGTGCACATGTTCCCGACGTCCGTTGACCGCCTTCTAGACAAGCCAGACTCAAACACTTGGTGTCCCTGGGCAGGCCATGGGTTGTAGAAGATACCTAAATGTCCATTGAAACCCAAGTATTTGCCAAGGGCCGTTATTTGCGGCTGGAAGAGAAGCCGTGTTTTCGCCTGGTTTGGTCGAAATAGCCAAAAACATGCAACTTTGTATGGGCGCACACGTTCCCGACACCCGTTGACCGCCTTCTAGACGAGCCAGACTCAACAATTTGGTGTCCCTGGGTAGGCCAGGGGGTGTAGAAGATACCTGAGGTGTCCATTGAAACCCAAGTATTTGCCAACGGGCGGCATTTGCGGCGGCAAGAGAAGCCGTGTTTTCGCCTGATTTGGTGTAAATAGCCAAAAAACATGCAACTTTGTATGGGTGCACATGTTCCCGACGTCCGTTGACCGCCTTCTAGACAAGCCAGACTCAAAAACTTGGTGTCCCTGGGCAGGCCAGGGGCTGTAGAAGATACCTGAGGTGTCCATTGAAACCCAAGTATTTGCCAAGGGCCGTCATTTGCGGCTGGAAGAGAAGCAGTGTTTTCGCCTGGTTTGGTCGAAATAGCATAAAACATGCAACTTGGTATGGGCGCACATGTTCCCGACACCCGTTGACCGCCTTCTAGACAAACCAGACTCAAAAACTTGGTGTCCCTGGGCAGGCCAAGGGGTGTAAAAGATACCTGAGGTGTCCATTGAAACCCAAGTATTTGCCAACGGGCGGCATTTGCGGTGGCAAGAGAAGCCGTGTTTTCGCCTGATTTGGTGTAAATAGCCAAAAAACATGCAACTGTGTATGGGTGCACATGTTCCCGACGTCCGTTGATCGCCTTCTAGACAAGCCAGATTCAAAAACTTGGTGTCCCTGGGCAGGCCAGGGGGTGTAAAAGATACCTGAGGTGTCCATTGAAACCCAAGTATTTGCCAAGGGCCGTCATTTGCGGCTCAAAGAGAAGCCATGTTTTCGCCTGGTTTGGTCGAAATAGCCAAAAACATGCAACTTTGTATGGGCGCACATGTTCCCGACACCCGTTGACCGCTTTCTAGACGAGCCAGACTCAAAACCTTGGTGTCCCTGGGCAGGCCAGGGGGTGTAGAAGATACCTAAGGTGTCCATTGAAACCCAAGTATTTGCCAAGGGCCGTCATTTGCGGCTGGAAGAGAAGCCGTGTTTTCGCCTGGTTTGGTCGAAATAGCCAAAAACATGCAACTTTGTATGGTTGCTCATGTTCCCGACGTCCGTTGAACACCTTCTAGACGAGCCAGACTCAAAAACTTGGTGTCCCTGGGCGGGCCAGGGGGTGTAAAAGATATCTGATGTGTCCATTGAAACCCAAGTATTTGCCAACGGGCGGCATTTGCGGCGGCAAGAGAAGCCGTGTTTTCGCCTGATTTGGTGTAAATAGCCAAAAAACATGCAACTGTGTATGGGTGCACATGTTCCCGATGTCCTTTGACCGCCTTATAGACGAGCCAGACTTAAAAACTTGGTGTCCCTGAGCAGGCCAGGGAGTGTAAAAGATACCTGAGGTATCCATTGAAACCCAAATATTTGCCAAGGGCCGTCATTTGCGGCTGGAAGAGAAGCCGTGTTTTTTCGCATGGTTTGGTCGAAATAGCCAAAAACATGCAACTTTGTATGGGAGCACATGTTCTCGACACCCGTTGACCGCTTTCTAGACGAGCCAGACTCAAAAACTTGGTGTCCCTGGGCAGGCCAGGGGGTGTAAAAGATACCTAAGGTGTCCATTGAAACCCAAGTATTTGCCAAGAGCAGCATTTGCGGCGGCAAGAGAAGCCGTGTTTACGCCTGATTTGGTGTAAATAGCCAAAAAAACATGCAACTGTGTATGGGTGAACATGTTCATGACGTCCGTTGACCGCCTTCTAGACAAGCCAGACTCAAACACTTGGTGTCCCTGGGCAGGCCAGGGGCTGTAAACGATACCTGAGGTGTCCATTGAAATCCAAGTATTTGCCAAGGGCCGTCATTTGCGGCTGGAAGAGAAGCCGTGATTTTCGCCTGGTTTGGTCGAAATAGCCAAAAACATGCAACTTTGTATGGGCGCACACGTTCCCTACACCCGTTGACCGCCTTCTAGACGGTTCAGACTCAAAAACTTGGTGTCCCTGGGCAGGCCAATGGGTTGTAGAAGATACCTGAGGTGTCCATTGAAACCCAAGTATTTGCCAACGGGCGGCATTTGCGGCGGCAAGAGAAGCCGTGTTTTCGCCTGATTTGGTGTAAATAGCCAAAAAACATGCAACTTTGTATGGGTGCACATGTTCCCGACGTCCGTTGACCGCCTTCTAGACAAGCCAGACTCAAAAACTTGGTGTCCCTGGGCAGGCCAGGAGGTGTAGAAGATACCTAAGGTGTCCATTGAAACCCAAGTATTTGCCAAGGGCCGTCATTTGCGGCTGGAAGAGAAGCCGTGTTTTCGCCTGGTTTGGTCGAAATAGCATAAAACATGCAACTTGGTATGGGAGCACATGTTCCCGACACCCGTTGACCGCCTTCTAGACGAGCAAGACTCAAGAAATTGGAGTCCCTGGGCAGGCCAAGGGCTGTAAAAGATACCTGAGGTGTCCATTGAAACCAAAGTATTTGCCAACGGGCGGCATTTGCGGCTCCAAGAGAAGCCGTGTTTTCGCCTGATTTGGTGTAAATAGCCAAAAAACATGCAACTGTGTATGGGTGCACATGTTCCCGACGTCCGTTGACCGCCTTCTAGACAAGCCAGACTCAAAAACTTGGTGTCCCTGGGCAGGCCAGGGGGTGTAAAAGATACCTGAGGTGTCCATTGAAACCCAAGTATTTGCCAAAGGCCGTCATTTGCGGCTGGAGGAGAAGCCATGTTTTCGCCTGGTTTGGTCGAAATAGCCAAAAACATGCAACTTTGTATGGGTGCACATGTTCCCGACACCCGTTGACCGCCTTCTAGACGAGCCAGAATAAAAAACTTGGTGTCCCTGGGCAGTGATCAATGCTTGTTTAAAAGATACTCTCACACGAACACGTTGATCAGTGGGATCAATGCTTGTTTAAAACATATTTGACAAGGACACGTCGTTGAGTGATCAATGCTTTGTTTAAAACATACTCTGACACGGACACGTCGTTCAGTGATCAATGCTTGTTTAAAACATACTCTGACACGGACACGTCGTTCAGTGATCAATGCTTTGTTTAAAACATACTCTGACACAGACAAGTCGTTCAGTGATCAATGCTTGTTTACAACATACTCTGACACGGACACGTCGTTCAGTGATCAATGCTTGCTTGAAACATATTCAGACACGGACACGTCGTTCAGTGATGAATGCATTGTTTAAAACATACTCTGACACGGACACTTAGTTCAGTGATCAATGCTTGTTTGAAACATACTCTGACACGGACACGTCGTTCAATGATCAATGGTTTCTTTAAAACATACTCTGACAAGGACACGTCGTTCAGTGACCAATGCTTGTGGGATCAATGCTTGTTTAAAACATACTCTGACACAAACACGTCGATCAGTTATCAATACTTGCTTAAACAAACTCTGACACGGGCACGTCGTTCAGTGATCAATGGTTGTTTTAAACATACTCTGACACGGACACGTCGTTCAGTAATCAATGCTTGTTTAAAACATACTCTGACACGGACACGTCGTTCAGTGATCAATGCTTGTTTAAAACATACTCTAAGACGGACACGTCGATCAGTGATCAATGCTTGTTTGAAATATACTCTGACACGGACACATCGTTAAGTGATCTATGCTTGTTTAAAGCATTTAAAACATACTCTGACACGGACACGTCGTTCAGTGGGATCAATGCTTGTTTAAAAGATACTGTGACACGGACACGTCGTTTAATGATCAATGGATTCTTTAAAACATACTCTTACACGGACACGTTGTTCATTGGGATCAATGCTTGTTTAAAACATACTCTGGCACGGACACGTCGTTCAGTGATCAATGCTTGTTTAAAACATACTCTGACACAAAGACGTTGTTCAGTGGGATCAATGCTTGTTTAAAACATAATCTGACACGGACACGTCGTTGAGTGATCAATGCTTTATTTAAAACATTCTCTGACACGGACACGTCGTTCAGTGGGATCAATGCTTGTTTAAAACATACTCTGACAAGGACACGTCGTTCAGTTATCAATGCTTGTTTAAAACATACTCTGACACGGACACGTCGTTCAGTGACCAATGCTTTGTTTAAAAGATACTCTGACACAGACACGTCGTTCAGTGGGATCGATGCTTGTTTAAAACATACTCTGACACGGACACATCGTTCAGTGATCAATGCTTTGTTTAAAACATACTCTGACACGGACACGTCGTTCAGTGATCAATGCTTGCTTGAAACATACTCTGACAAGGACACATCGTTGAGGGATCAATGGTTTCTTTAAAACATACTCTGACACGGACACGTTGTTCATTGGGATCAATGCTTGTTTAAAACATTTAAAACATACTCTGACACGGACACGTCGTTCAGTGGGATAAATGCTTGTTTAAAACATACTGTGACACGGACACGTCGTTCAGTGATCAATGGTTTCTTTAAAACATACTCTGACAAGGACATGTTGTTTATTGGGATCAATGCTTGTTTAAAACATACTCTGACACGGACACGTCGTTCAGTGATCAATGCTTGTTTAAAACATACTCTGACACGGACACATCGTTTAGTGATCAATGGTTTCTTTAAAACATACTCTGACACGGACACGTTGTTCATTGTAACCAATGCTTGTTTAAAACATACTCTGACACGGACACGTCATTCAGTGATCAATGCTTGTTTAAAACATACTCTGACACGAATACGTTATTCAGTGGGATCAATGCTTGTTAAAAACATACTTGACACGGACACGTCGTTGAGTGATCAATGCTTATTTAAAACATACTCTGATACGGACACGTCGTTCAGTGATCAATGCTTTATTTAAAAGATACTCTGACACAGACACGTCGTTCAGTGATCAATGCTTGTTTAAAACATACTCTGACATGAACACGTCGTTCAGTGATCAATGCTTTGTTTAAAACATAATCTGACACGGACACGTTGTTCACTGGGATCAATGCTTGTTTAAAACAGACTCTGACACGGACATGTTGTTCAGTGATCAATGCTTGTTTAAAACATACTCTGGCACGGACACGTCGTTCAGTGATCAATGCTTGTTTAAAACATACTCTGACACGGACATGTTGTTCAGTGATCAATACTTTCTTTTAAACATACTCTGACACGGACACGTCGTTCAGTGATCAATGCTTGTTTAAAACATAGTCTGATACGGATATGTCTTTCAGTGATCAATTCTTTGTTTAAAACATACTCTGACACGGACTCGTCGTTCAGTGATCAATGCTTGTTTAAAACATACTCTGACAAGGACACGCCGTTCAGTGGGATCAATGCTTGTTTAAAATATTCAACCGTGCTGCAATTCATCATTTTGCTACGACTACAAATTCGATCATATTTAAAAAAGAGAAATATATCGTTAAGTATTTTATTTTCACTTTCAAACCATTTGACAAGTATTATTGAACCGAGAACTACCCAGATTAATGTAACCCCACAATTTAACAATATTTAGTCGTCATTCGAACCATGTAATTGAATATTTTCCATTTAAAGCTAAACATTTCCTTACAACAACGTAACGTGTATTAAACCTATTTCTGTAAATACAGATTTAGAACATTTCAACACTTGACATAGTTAACACATTTAAGTATTGAAGTAAGCCTTTTACAGTGTACATTATGTATGTTTAAGTTTATATTTACCCTTGTACGAGCAGTCGTTGGAGATTGGTTATATATAGTTTTGTAAATACACGCTTTGAACTATAATGTGTTCATACAACATAAAAGACACTACAAAAATATATAACACAAGTATGTAAATTAAGAACTGGCTTAGAAGTAAGGTATTCTGAGGAGGAAATGAACTGGAATATTCTTTTGAAACTTAAAATGCAAACTAGGTAGAGCATAATATACTTGTTTCCATAGTTTTTATACTCCCCAGTGGGAGAAACATTGACTTATTACATATTACATGGAGGAGTGTGCAGCTGATGAAAACTATTCTTTTTTATATCAATTTTATTTTAGTTTTGCACATAACAAAATAAATGACAGACTGGTATATTTTAGCTTTTACTTGAATTATTTCTGTTTTTATCATTCGAAATTGAAACACATTCTTCTGTTTCAAGTGTCATCATACCAACCGTACTAATAAGTGCAAATGATAAAATGTAAAGGACATCACGGTGCTTTAAAATATTTGAATGACAACCAAGTACTTTGTCTAAAAAAAACAACAAGAAAAGATGACAAAACTTAATAAATGAACAATAAAATAAATAAGAAATTATATAATATGTACAGATCATCGTTAACATTCTAAAAAAAAACCCACCCCACAGTAGTACTAGTAGTGCACTGTCGCTTCAAAGTAGAGCATAACAAAAATTACAAAGTTACAACTTGAAAGATGTTGTATGTTTATATTCGTGCATACCGGACATACCGGACGAGGATGACCGTGTATTTTCACCAGGTATGGAACTTCCATCCTTTTCCCCTTTACCCGCTCATCTTACCTTACTGAGACAATTTATGACGTGACGTATAAAACAAATGACGTGATATATATTTAAGCCTACGGCTTAAAAGCCATCGTATTAAAATTGAATAACCATTTAAATTAAAATAAATATTCAATGTGTTTGGTAAGCAAGAAAAATAATCTAACATGGCTTTTTCGGTTATCCCTTGGGATAACTGTTTTCGTGGTAACAGAGCATCGTTCCCTCAAAAACAGTTCTCCATCGGGATGGGATTATCTATAAGAACCTTCAACCCATGTAAGATAATTATATGAGAAGTATAACATTGAACACAACACACTGAACTAAACTTAAAATAAAACATTATAATTTGACCTATATAAAGGCGTGTGAATATGTACGAGACGCTAATACTAAAACTGTCGAAAGCATTTGTGTATTTAACTATGTTTTTAATTGAAATATAACAAAATGTGCAATTACTCGTGACACGTTTATGGTTTGTACAAATACGTCATTCTGTTTGGCCATACACATACTACTTGTCAACAATGACTAACCAATAAAAACAAAGAGCAACCGAACATACTATAAACCCATTAGTTTCAGCGACAACTTCACAGACACAGGCAAAATCACAAACACAAATTGGTAAAATATTGGAATACATATTAGATTATATGAGCACACAGTACAAATCCAGTAGATTCCGCAGAGAGTCGACATCAAACAACATGATATATCGGTACACACACATAGCCATTAAAGGTAGAAGATAGTTGATGATAACGTGACATATAGCTGTATGTAGACGTCATGCATGTTTCGTTAGCTCGTGGAAGATTATCATTGATTTAAGTCATCTTTTCATTATCACCTCTTTTAACGTCAATTAAAATAAGACATATTTGTTGTAAAACGAACATAAATATGAAGATAGAATATGCATTACTGTTTCTTTTCAGTATATGAGAATATTGTAATAATATGACATATGTTATTTAATTATTCAAATTATGAGACGCGCATCTGGTCAGACATCATTCGTAGATCACGTTCAGCGAAAATAATGCTTAAACCGGTGCTAGGGTGTAAGTAGGGTGTTACACATTTTTTCACACTTCATGAATAGGCTCAATAAAACCGAGTCTGCTGGACACGCCTTGTCCTCCCAAACGACCCTTTTGTCAGCTATTAATAGACGAGATCATTATTATTTAAACATACTTGTAAAAGAATACATTCGTGTACTTGCAATGTAATTATTGAGTCAATAAAAAAAGCAGAATGATCAAAACAAGTATAACAGAAACAATGGCAATTTCTTACAAGCAGCATCTAAAACAACCGGGAGTTTTACTGTGGACACAATATAAAGTGTGTGACATTGTAACACGTCACTACTTGCGAGCGACGTTAGGAGAATTCTTATGCAAAATGGAGTCTATGTGTTTAGTTTGAGATAATTACATAATGGTACATGGAATTTCTGATTTTTTGCTGCAGATGAATAGATCAAAGGAAATACAATAATAAGAGATCGCGCATTCTTAAAACCAGTGACGTGTGTTTTTAAAAGCATTTGAGGACTGGATTAAAATAGGGGTTTCATTGCACTATAATTAAATGAAAAGTTGACAACATGTCAGTAAGTGCGCTGGTGTGCATATTATGAGCGAACACATTCCTGTTATAATGGAAATATAATTTAAAAAAAAATCAGAGCTAGATTTGATTGTTTGTATCACTTTATAAACCAAATATTTACTTGTGTTGTTTGAAATTTGTCATACTTAATCTCATGATAATGGATAATGTGACACGTTACAAGTAGGAAAATAATGGCGAAAATGTTAAAAGCTGTCAAACTAGTTTAACGGTTTGTAAGAAAGCAAATACATGTACCCTGCAAATGTAAAATATGAATAAAATTAAAATCCTTAAATGAAAAACTTTAAAATAATAAAAAAAAAAATTCACAACCTCTCCCCCAACATTATCATTTTGTCTGTGCACGAGATCAGCAGGTCATGCAGTGTCTAAATTAATGAATCTAAAAACATGATAAAAATGTCACAATAGTTTAACCTTTCACAGGATTTGCACTTAAGTAAACAAAATATATATGTCTAACAGGAGACAACTGTCACCAAAACGCTAAAACATTTTGTCCAGTAACCATAGTATGTACAATACATATATACAGAAGACGTGAACACAGGAAAATACCTTTTTGAAGAAAACAACGACCATTGAAGTAGTTTTGTCTTCTAGTTCAAGGTCAGTAATTTATTATTCACTTTTATACATGTATATAGAATTAAATACTAGTCGCATAAGCTCAAAATCAAAAATCATTTTATGTGATTTAATTGCCTAATGCGTTTTACTAGGACTTGCATTATTTTGAAACTTTGTCAGATGTGTTTTCAGTCAGAAATATACCTCTCAAATTCGAAGATTTAGTTCCTCTCCACCACTAAATAGTTACAGAACCTTATGAATATATATGCGAGTTTTAAACAAAAAAAAAACACACATTCAACAATCAATTAAATTACATGTTACTTCTTTTCTTTACAAAAAATGTGCTTGATGTTAAAAGTCTAATTATTCAACTTTTATTCTATTTTACCCAGTCGGATAGCATTACTTTAGGCAAGAAAATCACATCTTTGGTAAGTTTGTGTTCTATCACTGGAACTGCCTTCTTCTGGTCTAACTTTTTGTTCGAGGGCGTATTTGTTGATCTTTCCGACATTTTTGCTGAGACCTGTGTTAGAAGATTCAAGAAGTTCTTTTGCTTTGTCATTTCATACGCCATAAGCACTTGGTGCAAATAATATATCATCCAAGAACCATCACTTGTGTTCCTCCAGGCGAACATTCCTGGAGGTATAGCGTACATGACTAGCATATCATTGTCGCATTTCAATGAGGGCGTGTCCACAATGGCATATGGGGTTGGGGCATATATCTTATGAACTTGGCGCGACGTTGCACTTTGAATATGTTGTTGTCGTGTATATGATGACGGTAAACATCGTGAAGGATACGACACCGCTTGTTTTGGAACAATAAATGAAGGTGTTGTGCTTTGCTGTGTTTGCCCCTCTACCCATGAATCTGGGCCAGGACGTGTGTCAGATTCGTCAAAAGATTCCTTTTTTCTGAGGCGATTGCTGAATTCAGTGGAACTTGCTGGCGCTTCTCCTAGAATTAAGATTATGACCGATATATCTAAATAGGCCGCTTTGTTACATAGTAGATGTATGTTTCACTGGATATACAATATTGCATTTCAAAAGCATAGAATAAAGGAACACATCCACGTTTGAACTTTAAAAAAAAACTAATTGAGTTATGAGCACATTTCCCATACAAACATATGATCAATTAGCTGTATATGAGCATATAAACACAATCCGGAACAAAATGATGCCCAAATTATAATGCTTAACTAACACTTTATAAAACAAGCGTGTAACTCACCCGAGTCAAAAGAAATTGTCAAAATGACTTTCAAGGCAGGTAAAGTACACTACACACTAAAACGTGAAGTTTTTTTAATACGACTCGCATAATTCAATTTGAAACCAAGTTGGAATTCTCGGCAATTTAAAAATAATTTATAAAGCGTTTGTCACGCATTATAATTTGGACATCTTTTTTTATAATTCTAAAGCATTCTGGATAGTGTTTGTTAGCACATATACAGCTCATTGACCATATATTTATGTATGGGAAATGTGCTCACAACTCAATTGAAAAACTTTTTAAAAAAGTTTAAACGTGGATGTGTTGCTTTAAGATACGAAAATGACAAAAAGAAATGAATTTATGACAACAATTCGGTCGTCTTTTTCTATTCACGGTAGAAAGGGAAAATGGAGATGGCCAAAAAGAGCAGCAATGCCTACAGAGGTGACACGTGTTCCAAATCCCCATTTAACCATATTTCTCATGACCACTTGAAGGATATAGTTTGTCTTCTTGTCACATATTTGCCTATGTAAACACTTTATTTTTCATTTATTATAGAATGGTAATTTAATACATCTGTTATTAAGCTGATTGATTTGTTACCCATAATTTGAATTTAATACAAGGGTCATAACGAGTTACAATTTAGTTTTTTCAATTTTCTATTTTGTTGCCGTTTTAAATCCACTGAGAATATGTATTTTACATATTTCGTTTATTATAGGGAGTACATTTAACTCATATAAACACATTTGTTATTGGTAAAATTCTGTTTAACAATTTATAGGTTAAACTAGTAGTTCAACAAAAATACTGATTGAAAATTATTGTTTGATTTATTAACTACAACTTCATAAAACTCAGGAAGATCTGATACTTCCTATCGACCACGATGGGACTACGGGAAAATTTGATACTTCCTATCGACTACGACGGGACTACGGGAAGATTTGATACTTCCTATCGACTACGATGGGACTACGGGAAGATCTGATACTTCCTATCGATTTGATACTTCCTATCGACTACGACGGGACTACGGGAAGATTTGATACTTCCTATCGACTACGACGGGACTACGGGAAGATTTGATACTTCCTATCGACTACGATGTGACTACGGGAAGATTTGATACTTTCTATCGATTACGAGGGGACTACGGGAAGATTTGATACTTCTTATTGACGGTTTTCAAGATCAAATGTCATAGTAATAAGTATGTACATAGATATCAAAGCAACATTGATTATGTCACGATTTATTGATTACAAAAAAAAATATGTTGTTAAGTTTAAAGGCAATAGTCATACAAGAGACAAAATATAATTACTTTATTCAGTAAACGGTTCTGGTGCACAGTATCAATAATTGAATGAAAATAAAATTAGATCACTCAATTAACAGTCTAAATGTTTTAAACATGTGCACAATACAATCATAATTCTTCTAAAAATACCGTTTATCCAATCATCAGACGATTTCCCCTAATTTGCGAATCTAATGACAAACATTTTAAACATTCTTTATCCAAATATAACTAAAAAGTGCAAGTACTATTACGTATCGCAAAAGAATTGATAGAATAATTAATGTACAATCAAACCCGCGAAAGCGGTCACTCTATTACGCAGCCATTTTGTCTTAAGCAGTCACATTGCTATTTCCCATGTCTATGCTTTCAGAGCAATTTAACATGTTTTAAGCAACAATCTGTCTTAAAGGGTTTTACTGCTTAAGACAGATTTGACTGTATTGTGTCTACACATGTAGAGACTTGAAATCATCGAAAAAGTGAACATTTGCCTTTACTTAGAACAGACGTCGGTTGGATTTGACATGGTAGACATTATTACGTTTTTCTTACATGGAAAGGTGGAAGCAAGTAACAATGTGTCTGATAAATTGAACCAAACTTTGTTTCCATTCAATTGTTGAAACGGTGTTTGAGATTGGGTACTCTTCTCTATAAAAGCATTTATATAAGAAAATAACCATTACTTTTGGTTAAATCACCTACTTAACAACAGATAGCATGAACATGTATATCATAAACATGACATTTTTATTTCTTATAATATCAAAATAAAATAAAACGTTCTTTTTCTTCCATGAGGCAAGTTTAAGAATAGAAATAAGATTTTTTTATTTTAATTTTGGGTATTATATTTCTATAAGACACCGCTTTAAATGATTGGTTGTTAAACTAGACTGTTCAATGCAACGGAGACCAGAATACAACAAAGTCAAAGGGAATCTAATGTTCGGAGAAATTGAGGTCAAATCCTTTTGCCTAAAATTGTATTTGATTTATATACATACTATATAATGTAATATGTGTTTATATGGCAATAAAATATGTTTTAACTACAAGATCGCCAGCTATATGTAGCTATAAATAGTAATTCCTGAAATTAAATGATAAATAGAATTTTGAAAACATGGATTATTCCTTTAATCAAATGTTTTTACAGAATGCTTACCATCAGCAAAGCCACATGTTTTATCTATAGACTGTTTAGGTTGCACCACGAATACGTCACTACCATGGTCCAGATCGTTACCTTAAATATTACAAAAACACGTCTACTTGAAGCACCGGTTTTCAATTATACACCGGTGTTATTAAATAAAAGGTATTTAAACTAATGCTGGTTAACATATATTCTGACAACAAATAACTGATAAAATCTATAACCGATAAAATCTATTGCTGGTTAACATATATTCTGACAACAAATAACTGAACATATATTCTGACAACAAATAACTGATAAAATCTATAACCGATAAAATCTATTGCTGGTTAACATATATTCTGACAACAAATAACTGATAAAATCTATAACCGATAAAATCTATTGCTGGTTAAGATATATTCTGACAACAAATAACTGATAAAATGTATAACCAATAAAATCTATTGCTGGTTAAGATATATTCTGACAACAAATAACCATAAAATCTATTGCTGGTTAACGTATATTCTGAAAACACATAATCGATAATTCTGACAACAAATAATCGATAAAATATATTGTTGGTTAATATATATTCTGACAACAAATAACCGATAAAATCTATTGCTGGTTAACGTATATTCTGGCAATAAAGGACCGATAAAATCTATTGCTGGTTAACGTTTATTCTGACAACAAATAACTGATAAAACATGTTGCTGGTTAACGTATATTCTGACAACATATAATCGATATTTCTGACAACAAATAATCGATAAAATCTATTACTGCTTAATATATATTATGACAACAAATAACCGATAAAATCTATTGCTGGTTAACGTATATTCTGACAACATATAATCGATATTTCTGACAACAAATAATCGATAATATCTATTGCTGGTTAATATATATTTTGACAACAAATAACCGATAAAATCTATTGCTGGTTAACGTATATTCTGACAACAAATGACCGATAAAATCTATTGCTGATTAACGTTTATTCTGACAACAAACAACTGATAAAATCTGTTGCTGGTTAACGTATATTCTGACAATAAATACCCGATAAAATCTATTGCTGGTTAACATATATTCTGACAACAAATAACTGATAAAATCTGTTGCTGGTTAACATATATTCTGACAACAAATAACCGATAAAATCTATTGCTGGTTAACATATATTCTGACAACAAATAACCGATAAAATCTATTGCTGGTTAACATATATTCTGACAACAAATAACCGATAAAATCTATTGCTGGTTAACATATATTCTGACAACAAATAACCGATAAAATCTATTGTTGGTTAACGTATATTCTGACAACAAATAACTAATAAAATAATACGTGTGTATTAGATAGTAATCTGAAATAAATATCACAAACAAACAGAACAAACTTACACTGTATTTCTATTTTCAAATATAAAAAGTAAAGTTTTTCTAACCCTAAAATATACTTATATGGCTACCAACACCAAACGGCGATGTAATAATTAAAATTAAAAACTGGTTTAGAATATTGTGATTTAAACAGTATACTTGTTTTCTTTTAAGTTCGTACGTTTTGTCAATTACTTCAAATTAATTGATTAAGATGTACTACACTAATCTTGCTTGTCATATTTACATATTGTGAATCGAGCACTCCATGCCTCCTTGGCGATAGCTCGTTCCGTGCCATTTCTTTGTACCAGTTATTTAACAGGATATCTATTTAAAACTAATCTCACTTGAACGTTGTCAAATATGTATCTTAACACTAAGTACACTACTTAAATCCTTGGTAACCTTAGTTTAATAATATTGCGATACAATTATATCACAGCTGTTCAAAATATATTATTGCTAAAATGTCTATAATTGGTGTCACAATAACGATTGCCCTCCCGCAGCCAAACAAACTTTTAACCTAACCTCATGCTACAATATTTTAGTATATCATGACAAAATATATGTTATCTCCGTGCGTTTCTGTCATGGTATGTATAAAATCATATTTATCGCCATTTTAACACATTACAGGGTTACATATGGTACCCAGCTTTATTGGTGGAACTAGACATCGGAATGAATCCGAGCATAACAGATGTCCTTTCGCAAGTACATAAAAGACATCCTCATATGAAGTTTTTGGACCAAAGTGAGTAAATGTAAGTGATCTTGCCACGACTCCTTAGACAATTTAGAGAACCGTAGCTATAACGTTACCAAAGAGTATCGTAGAGTTACATGCATTTCCTGTAACTGTGAAATAAACACTTGGTTCGTACCGACTACTACAAAATAAACTGTAAAAGATGAATAAATTGTTTCAAATGTATTTTATTATTTACCTCGACATGCCTGTATGAAGAAAAACTTGGGTTTATCTTTCAGAGATGGACAATTCTCGTCGTTGAACATTTCTATGATGGTACTTGTAAAGACCATCCTGTCATCAGCACAAACCAGTGCATGGTCCGGTTTACCATTAGCCCTAGGATTGGGCTGCTCCTGGCCATGAGTACTTATCATAAACAGAAAGCTGTCACAATTAGAATGGTCATATTGCTGAGCTTCTCTTAGAAGCGTTAGTGTTTCTTCTCTCGTTAAATTTTTATCTTGCTTATTGAATAATCTAAAGCCAAATTTTCTTGCTATTGTTTTCATGTTAATGAGGTCCATATGCGAACCGTCACGGAACGATTGTCTTTTAAAACGATCATTTACTATTATAATCATATACCCGCGCTCTGTATGTGTAAAGTCGTACTGATCAGGGTTAACGACAGTCTGTATTGATTTGCGTTCGGGACTGGGGTGTGATTGAATATTCTTTTGATAAACAAAATTTCCCCCTGTTTGTTTTGAAGAATTATTCAGTCTTTCCAAATCAGTTGCTTGATCTGCGGGGATATATGTTTCTTCTTGTGACATAGCAGCCTGCTCATTTATATTCTCCATTTCCTTTGTTTTTGACGAATTACTATTCTCCTCCAAATTTGCATCACGGTCTTTAGGCTTGTCAAACTTGGATTTTATTTCATATTTTACTTTTCTGAATGATTTGCTAACTTTTGATTGAATTCCTCTTTTTGGTTTTGGACTCGTGGTTTCTGACGGAAAGTTAAACGGTTCACTGTCTTCGTCAAACAATTTCGTTTTTCCACAAGAGAAAAAATTTAAAATCCCATCTCCCTTGTCGCCGAAGTTTTCACTTCGATCATTCTGAGCATCGACATTTAATTCATCACTGTCGCCTATTAGAATTTGCTCATTTGCTGGTTCATGTTCCATATTTTTACCTAAATTTTTAATGTCATTTTCGGTATTCTCATCATCATGATATAAATTAAAGTCATCGGTGTCACATTTTTCATCATTGTGATTGGATTTTAAACAGGATAACATGCCATTTGTATCAATTTCATCATTTGAATCAGTAGCTATTACACTTGAAATTCCCAGAGTAGCATCGTTATCAATTTTTACGTTGTTTTCTTCCGTATCATTACGAATATTCCCATTTTTATCGCATGGTGAACTATTTGTTTCTATGTTTCTACTATCGTGATACGGTTTACTATCGATATGTTTCCCTTCAATCGATGCCGTATCCGTTTCTTTGTCGTAAATTTTATTTTGCCAGTTCTCACCGTCAGTGGTTTTTGAAATAGGCAGGTGATCGTCCTCATCAAGGTCAACCGATTGTGTTGTCGACGACATTTTGGAATTAAGTTCCGTGTATAAATTAAAAAAGATTACCCAAATGTCTTTATAAACATAATTATTTTAAGAGCATTACTTCAAAACTGATTATGTCCTTTTGCTTTATTGTTTTTTTTTTTCTTTTAAAGTCTTTCTTTACATTCGCCAATACTCCTGTCACCAATTAGGAGATTAGTTTGATGATTCCATCTATGTTTTGTATTGAAAGTTTGAATTATCTCGTGTGTGTTTTTTCAACATGCTATCCGACAGTCGAGTAGAGTTGTCAGTAGTGTGGATTGTGTTTGTTTCGTTAGATACCCGATATGATTATACTATTTATAATGTTAAATCGATATATACCACATACAAGATATACATTTTTTTCTTCCTCGACAATTTTGGTATTCGGTATTCTTCACCAAGATCACCACAACTGCAAACAAAACATTAAAAAATGGGTTTGAGTTAATAAAAAGCGTTATTTCTTAGATCAAAAGGGTCGAACAAAGTCAATTTAATATATTCTTTATTTAGTTAGATAAGCATGGCCAAACAAAGTAAAGTTATTCTTTATTCAGTTAACAACCTTGGTTACACAACATGCTATGTAAATGTTAGCAGATTAAACGGACGAATGACAATGTTGTATACGTGCTCACGTACCAAATCAATACTGACATTGTAAACCCTCATGGAGTTGTTACTATACAAGCAATCTCCAAGCATTTGTCTGAAACTTTATACTTTTAAAAAAAAAATTACACACATTTTTTTATATAAAACTAGCCATGTCACGACACTATGTTTAAAATGAGATTAAAATGGTCTGACTGTTAAATGTGATGAATGTGCCAGATAAAACAACTGTGAGAAACTATATTGTCATAATGGTACCTGATGTGTATAACCAATGTATACAATATATCCATAACCAACACTGTGTTTTATATTAATGTGTCAGATAAAAACAACTGTGAGAAACTATATTGTCATAATGGTACCTGATGTGTATAAGCTATGTATAGAACATATCCATAACCAACATTGTGTTTTATATTAATGTGCCATATAAAAACAACTGTGAGAAACTATATTGTCATAATGGTACCTGATGTGTATAACCAATGTATAGAACATATCCATAACCAACATTGTGTTTTATATTAATGTTCCAGATAAAAACAACTGTGAGAAACTATATTGTCATAATGGTACCTGATGTGTATAAGCTATGTATAGAACATATCCATAACCAACATTGTGTTTTATATTAATGTGCCAGATAAAACAACTGTGAGAAACAATAGTGTCATAATGGTACCTGATGTGTATAACCTATGTATAGACCATATCTATAACCAACATTGTGTTTTATATTTATTAGCCAGATAAAACAACTGTGAGAAACAATAGTGTCATGATGGTACCTGATGAGTATAACCTATGTATAGAACATTCCCATAACCAACATTGTGTTTTATATTAATTAGCCAGATAACACAACTGTGAGAAGCAACAGTGTCATAATGGTACCTGATGTGTATAACCTATGTATAGAACATATCCATAACCAACACTGTGTTTTATATTAATGTGCCAGATAAAACAACTGTGAGAAACTGTATTGTCATAAATGTACCTGCTGTGTATAACCAATGTATAGAACATATCCATAACCAACACTGTGTTTTATATTAATGTGCAAGATAAAAACAACTGTGAGAAACTGTATTGTCATAATGGTACCTGATGTGTATAACCAATGTATAGAACATATCAATAACCAACACTGTGTTTTATATTAATGTGCCAGATAAAACAACTGTGAGAAACAATAGTGTCATAATGGTACCTGATGTGTATAACCTATGTATAGAACATATCCATAACCAACACTGTGTTTTATATTAATTTGCCAGATAAAACAACTGTGAGAAACTGTATTGTCATAATGGTACCGGATGTGTACAACCTATGTATAGAACATATCAATAACCAACACTGTGTTTTATATAAATGTGCCAGATAAAACAAATGTGAGAAACAATAGTGTCATAATGGTACCTGATGTGTATAACCAATGTATACAACATATCCATAACCAACATTGTGTTTTATATTAATGTGCCAGATAAAACAACTGTGAGAAACTGTATTGTCATAATGGTACCTGATATGTTTAACCAATGTATAGAACATATCCATAACCAACATTGTGTTTTATATTAATGTGCCAGATAAAAACAACTGTGAGAGACTATATTGTCATAATGGTACCTGATGTGTATAACCTATGTATAGAACATATCCATAACCAACATTGTGTTTTATATTAATGTGCCAGATAAAAACAACTGTGAGAGACTATATTGGCATACTTGTACCTGATGTGTATAACCTATGTATAGAACATATCCATAACCAACATTGTGTTTTATATTTATATGTAAGTAGTTGTGATGTAAAACGAAACACAGTGTCATATACGACCTAGTTAATTGAATGTAAACACTATAGTGTTTATAACGGTGTTCAGTTAGGGCCATCGTGCTATCGCTTTGTCAATAGCATACGCGATGCCACGATAGCACGATGACACGATGGTGATGGTACGATAGCACGATGGTAATAGTACGATGACACGATTGTGATGACACGATAGCACGATGACGATGGCACGATGACACGATGGTGATGGAGCGATGGCACGACAGCACGATGACTATAACGCGATATTACATCGCGATATGTCACTTTTGGTAGAGTAAGTCGAGTAAGAATGTCGAGTGTCGAGTGAGAAAATTTAGTGTCGAGTGAGAAAGACGAGTGTCTAGTAAGAAAACTGAGTATTTAGCAAGAAAGTCGAGTGTCGAGTAAGAAAATATTTTTGGTAGTTAAACACCCAATTAGGAATTAGTGATCACTGTTCAAAGTGGATAAGTCATACATGGTAAAGACGATCAGTTTGTAGCGTGTCTGACTGTAAATCCAGGTGTCATGAGTTTGAATACCCGCCAGTAATCTACAACACATTCTCCGTGATGACTGATAAACGACTATCAGTCTCATTGTCATTCGTCTCTAACCACTGTTTCAAAAGAGTTATGGACAAGTCGTCCCAAAGACAACTCGTCCCACATTTTGAGACAACTCGTCCCAAGTTTCGAGACAACTTGTCCCCTATTTAGAGACAACTCGTCCCATCAAAAGACAAGTCGTCCCAATTAATTATTTCCTGTACCATTTAAAACGGAAAAGATATCAGTTAGTTGCGCTAATGAGTTTAACTGATCGTTTGTTAACAACTACCTTAAATGTATGTATTTCACTTTGATTGTGACACAAGTAATTACTATAAATCACGTTCGGTGTATTCCTGGGTAGAAACAGTACTAAGCATATACGAATATAGTGTCCGTCTCACACATAACCGTGGCGGAGGATCAAACCCACGACCCTCTGATCGTCTGTTAGCTCTCTCAACACTCATCTCAACAATTAAATGGTAAGAGAAGAGTGAACAAGTTCATTGTTCAAGTGACATATGACTGCATGTACATTGTATTGTATTGTATTGTATTGTATTGTATTGTATTGTATTGTATTGCTGGGTGTTTATTGTCGTTTTTAACAACTGTTCAGTGCTGGCATACATGAGTATCATGCCGAATCCAATACCTTCTAGACAACTAGACTAGTAATTCACTGCGAAAACTTTGGAATTCATTTAAATACATTAATTATTTTATTATCTATTCATTGTTGTGTTAAAATAACGTACACGAGTTAGCGTTCCTCTTGATTTTCCATTTCTAGTTATAGAAGAAGAAGAAGTAGAATAAGAAGAAAAAGGAGGAGGAGAAGAAGACTATACACAGTTTCTCATCAAAGTACAATATTGCAGTAATATGCATATTTAAACACATAAACACAAAACGAGTTTAATGACTAACATGTACTATGACACGATGGTGATATCGTGGCATCGAGTATGCTAGTTGACAAAGCGATAGCACGATGGCTCTAACGGAACACCGTAGTTTATTTAGTTTACCGGCTGTGAAATAGATACCGTTAATTTGTCATCCAAGTTGGGGATTCCCGTTCAATAATTCGGTAGTGATCAGAGATAACAAATGCTGAAGTCGTCGTCCATAGGTTAGTAGTTAGTTCCTTATCACTATCTGAGTTGATCTTATTGACATTAGAGATTAAATTCATAATCATTTTACAATAATCTCAAATGTTACAAAGGCGCTTTACAATGAACTCAAATGTTACAAAGGCGCTTTATCATGATCTCAAATGTTACAAAGGCGCTTTACCATGATCTCAAATGTTACAAAGGCTTAATGCTGCTACTTGTCTATTGTAACTTGTGTGCGTGTGCATCTTCCCTCTGTGTGTGTGTATGTGTGCACATGTGTACACGTGTGTGTGTGCATGTTTGTATACATGCTTGCTTGGGTGTTCGAGTAATAAAGCATTGTTTTAATAAAACAACAGAGCAAAGGAGGATTGTTAATGTAATAAAATCGGGGTGTATGTGCGTGCGTGCGTGCGTGCGTGCGTGCGTGCGTGTGGTAGGGGGGGGGGGGGGGGGGGGGTGGAGGGCAGAACGTCACAACAAGGCGGGTATTAAATCTCCAATTTTTCAGTTATCTATGGCGTATGGTTGTAAAACCACAGTCACTATAAGAGCGGTATCTAAAATGGTATTTTATATTACATTTATATACATATGAAACATATTGATATTTTTGTACATATTTTTAGAGATTAATCTGTAGAAAATTACTGGAGCGGAATGAAGCGAATCAGGTCAATTTGACAGATACCCGATGTATTGATGTAAACTGTTGATAAATATACTCCGTTTCAACTTGGAGATAAAAACTCGACGCTAGTCTAGGTAGTTACAAACTATAACATAAACACGCATGTAACCAATGATGACTGCTCCAATACTATACTAGGATAGTCTTTCAAAATGGCTAATTATTTACATTCCATAACGTTGTTATAATCGATTTAAGGACATGATTGTATTGTTAAACTTTGGCTACTTCTATAAGATTAAAACTACACACCGGTAAAGTACGCTCACGTAAACATATAAATATTATATTTGGTCAAATCAGTTAAAAATCGTGCTTGAAAAAGTTAAAACAGCGTTTATGCATACGAATATCCTAAAGCGTATAAATATATAACAATATCTTTATATTGAATAACTCAATAATAAACATGCCTTACCTTGTCTCGTGCCACACTAATTGGACAATATCATGTACTCGTTATATATTGCTATATTCCTGTTAATCTCCCCATTTCACCATAAGTACTGTCGTTAAAATGTCAATGCACTAGTACAACTGTTATGCGTCCCAAATAGCCTGTTTTCAGTTGAATAGGAACATATCAGGTTTTAAGCTGTCATTGTATATGCGAATATAAAAATAACCCTGAACGTCACATGAAGTAAAGGTACTCGTGTAGTGGACAGTGCAGCGGGTATGTGGGTAATTTAGCGTGTGCCCAATCTAAACCTTATGTAAACATTTCAACATTGTGATCGGGTATAACTTTTAGTAGGGGTACTTGGACACCATATAAAGCCAAAGTGCTGACATAGAAATCTCAATTTAATGATAACAGAGGACAATGAATATTGTCTCATGGTGAGAGTAGGAACATAATTAAATGTACATAAGTAGTACTATCCTCAATTTAAACACAATGCATCAAGTTACCAATGTTACCATTCCTGCATGGTAATGAACTACTTTAGTATAGTGAAAATAGTGAAAAAGAAAGTAATTGTTATATTACGGTATGACATTTTCATCAGCTATTGTTTATTAACCTTAAGGTTGTAATAAGCCCCGTACTTTGAAATTGTTTTGTTTGTTTGAATGTTAAGCGTCATTTTTATGCCATCGATGGTTAATACATGATCTACAATCAGTTAACCTAACCAATCTTTCCTGAGATCCTGGAAGGTTACCGAGTACTCAAGCATAACCGTCTTCGCAAGTAACTGATAAATTTCCGACATGAATCAGTGGTGAGAGATGGATGACAATGAGACGTAATGTCATATATCAATCATCTGAGGCTGGGCGAAGATTCGAACTTACGACTCCTGGATTGATAGTTAATGTTGATTTTAGAATAATAATAACAATAATGATAATAATAATAATCAATTTTATTAACGTGTCACTTGTTATAAAAAATACACAGTATACATATTTTAAGACATGATGAGTTATAACATCCAGCCAGTAATGACTTATGAGACACACATAGTAACATACATATGAATATCTACAAATAAAGTTATAGTTTTATAATATATGAAATGCATTTAAACTGTTAAAATTTAAATACGAGTAACTTATAATTATTAAGAATCACTCAAATCATTAAAAAAAAAAAAATAAAACATCATTAACGAATTAAAACAAAATTAACGAATATTTGTTGCATGTTTGTAGCTAGGGAACGTTGAATAGTAACATGCTTGATCAGAAAAATAAATTGATCTTTAACTGACATTGTTTCGAAGTCAGTATTGCATCTAACATAGCAGTTAGACACATGTGGGATAACAGTTACACATATGCGGGGTATCATCTCTAACATAGCAGTAACATATATGTGGGGTAGTATATCTAACATAGCAGTAACACATATGTGGGGTAGTATATCTAAAATAGCAGTAACACATATGTTGGGTATTATATCTAACAAAGCAGTAACACATATGTGGAGTATTATATCTAACATAGCAGTAGCACATATGTGGGTATTATATCTAACATAGCAGTGACACATATGTGGGGGTATTATATCTAACATAACAGTAACACATATGTGGGGTATTATATTTAAAATAGCAGTAACCCATATATTGGGTATTATATCTAATATAGCAGTTACACATATGTGGGGTATTATATCTAACATAGCAGTAGCACATATGTGGGTATTATATCTAACATAGCAGTGACACATATGTGGGGGTATTATATCTAACATAACAGTAACACATATGTGGGATATTATATTTAAAATAGCAGTAACCCATATATTGGGTATTATATCTAACAAAGCAGTAACACATATGTGGGGTATTATATCTAACATAGCAGTAACACATATGTGGAGTATTATATCTAACATAACAGTAACACATATGTGGGGTATTATATCTAATATAGAAGTAACACATATGTTGGGTATTATATGTAGCATAGCAGTGACACATATGTGGGGGTATTATACCTAACATAGCAGTAACACATATGTGGGGGTATTATATCTAACATAACAGTAACACATATGTGGGGTATTATATTTAAAATAGCAGTAACCCATATATTCGGTATTATATCTAACACAGCAGTGACACATATGTGGGGTATTATATCGTACATAGAAGTAACACATATGTTGGGTATTATATGTAGCATAGCAGTGACACATATGTGGGGGTATTATATCTAACATAACAGTAACACATATGCGGGGTATTATATCTAAAATAGCAGTAACATATATATTGGGTATTATATCTAATATAGCAGTGACACATATGTTGGGTATTATATCTAACATAGAAATAACACATATGTATTGTATTATATCTAACATAGCAGTGACACATATGTTGGGTATTATATCTAACATAGAAATAACACATATGTGGGGTATTATATCTAACATAGCAGTGACACATATGTTGGGTATTATATCTAACATAGAAATAACACATATGTGGGGTATTATATCTAACATAGCAGTGACACATATGTGGGGTATTATATCTAACATAGCAGTAACACATATATTGGGTATTATATCTAACAAAGCAGTGACATATATGTGGGGTATTATATCTTACAAAGCAGTAACACATTTGTGGGGTATTATATCTAACATAACAGTGACACATATGTGGGGCATTATATTTAACATAGCAGTAACACATATGTGGATATCTAACATAACAGTAACATATATGTGAGGTATTATCTCTAACATAGCAGTTATACATATGTTGGGTATTATAGCTAACATAGCAGTTATATATATGTTAGGTATTATATCTAACATAGCAGTAACACATATGTTGGGTATTATATCTAAAATAGCAGTAACACATATGTTGAGTATCATATCTAACATAGCAGTTACAAATATGTGGGGTAATATATCTAGCAAAGCAGTATCACATATGTGGGGTAGTATATCTAATATAGTAGTAAGCCACATATGTTGGGTATCATATCTAACATAGCAGTTACACATATGCTGGGTAGCAGTAACACATATGCAGGGTATCATATTTAACATAGCAGTAACACATATGTGGGATTTCATCTCTTACATAGCAGTAACACATATATGGAGTATCATATCTAAGATAGCAGTAACCAACATATGTGGGGTATCATCTCTAACATAGCAGTTACACATATGTGGGGTAACAGTAACACATACGCGGGGTATCATATTTAACATAGCAGTAACACATATTAGGGATTTCATCTCTTACATAGCAGTAACAAATATGTGGGGTATCATCTCTAACATAGCAGTAACACATGTAAACAGAAAGGAAAATGAATATGCTTTGTATTAATGTTGCTACTTTCGGTGCTTCTATAGTGTTGTGTGCGGTCTTTCTGTTGGTTCTTTTAAACTTATTAGATTACATTGATTGTAACCCATATAAATCACCCTGATGTCTTACTTAACATATGTTGATAAGTGTCTTGCTCAATGACCTCAATGACACCACACATGGCCATCTCGGGAGATTGATCTAACGGCCCTCCGATCCCGTGGTCCAATGCTCTGTCATTTGAGCAACGGTCATATATTTAAAAAAAAAAGACAATAGATGGTTATTGTGATAATATTCGTAGAGAAATTAAATACACACTTGAAAAAAGTATAAACATACACTAATGTTGAACTTGGTTTTATTTCAGTCGAAGTGCTTTAAATGGAAACGAATAAAGAGATTACTGGCTTCTTTCTATTCAGTAGTCATTCAACTATTCAGATCGGATTGGCTGATATATATGGGGTTTTATCGATTAATTAAATTGGATATTTATGGAAACTAGTGTCTGTCGCACTCACAAACGACTCCGCATCATTATCATTTACATATTATTGTTGAGATGGTGGGAGATCTGAATATATAGAACAGTAAATCCATTACCCTGCATGACCAGATGCAATAAAAAGAATTAAACCCATAAATAAAACAAAAACAACTGTCAGAAACGGCTCACACAAACCTCCGCCTCACAAGTAAGTCACATAGTTGAACTCAGAGGTAATAGCCTTTAATGGTTGAAATTCATTTGAACACCTTTTCCTAAATACAGGATACTGTTCAACATTCTGTGACCAACATAATGTACTTATGACATTTTGAATATTTTCTTTCCTTTTATGTATTGTCAAAGTATGTATTATTATTACATGTAATAACGTAAAATCAACAAGAAAATTGATAACCTCGGAACTGATGATATTGCAGCTATCTAAAAACTATGGATTAGTGTCGGTACCTTTAGGGAATATAAGGTAGATAAGAAACAGCCAATGGATTTTTCCAATGCGTCACAGGTAAAGCATATATATTGACATTAACATAACAATGTCGAATATACGCATGATAAAGCAGTTTCCGCAAGTACTTCTTGGAAAAAAATTAATCTCACATGGAAAATATAAAAATATCAGTTATTGGAAATTCCTATATAACGCTGGATACGGTTACATAAGTTGCTTTTAAATTACATATACTATCTTAGAAACAAAATGAGTTATTTGCTTCGGGCTAATAAAAATATTAATGATAGAAATATATACCCTAGTATTAAGTATTAAAATACAAGTGTGTGTGTGTGTGTGTGTGTGTGTGTGTGCGTGTGCGTGTCACATTTCCAAGATAATAGAATAACAAGTGTATTGTCCGGCTATATCCTTTAATGTACACATTATTAAAAAAAAAATAACGTAACTCTTTATTGTACAAACATATTACTTGAATAATTTATATATACTGTACATGGATTTTTTATATTTAATACATGAACATGTGTGTAAATAATGAATGATATACTATAAAATTGTAAAAATGATGATAATGTCGCGTGACGATAATAATAATGCAATAAATATGTAACAGCATTGGTTTATAATGACATTTAATGGAGTGTGCAACAAAACTTGTTCCAACATTTGCTGTTTTCGTGTATAATTAAATGACGTATGGTACGAATGTTAACATATTAAACAGACCGTTAACATTCTTCCTCATGGACCATAGAGACACCACACACCTTAATATAGGTATTTCTTGTGACAGCAATTGTACCCATGTGATGTATCATTCCTTAAGATCATTGAGTATATATTGGATTTACCGATACGCTTTTATTATAACTTCGTCATCATGTAATATTTCCATGAACGAAAGTAAAAGTACATCTAACAGAGGCTATGCATTACTTTATACATGTACTTTAAAGGGACACACCATACAAGTGGGATATTGTACCATATCGTTAATGGGACACACCATACAAGTGGGATATTTGTACCATATCGGTAATAGACACCTCATACACGTGGGATATTGAACCATATCGTTAATGGGACACACCATACAAGTGGGATATTTGTACCATTTCGTTAATGGGACACACCATACAAGTGGGATATTGTACCATATCGTTAATGGGACACATCCTACACGTGGGATATTTGTACCATTTCGTTAATGGGACACACCATACACGTGGGATATTTGTACCATTTCGTTAACGGGACACATCATACACGTGGGATATTTGACCATATCGTTGATGGGACACATCATACACGTGGGATATTTGTACCATTTCGTTAGTAGGACACGCCATAAACGTTTTATATTTGTACAATTCCGTTAATTGGAGACACCATACACGTGTTATATTTGTACCGTATTGTTAGTGGGACACACCTTACACGTGTTATATTTGTACCGTATTGTTAAAGGGACACACCTTACACGTGGGTTATTTGTACCGTTTCGTTAATGGGACACATCATACACGTGTGATATTTGTACCATTTCGTAAATGGACACACCATAAATGTACTATATTTGTACGATTTCGTTAATGGGACTCACCATACACGTGTGATATTTGTACCATTTCGTAAATGGGACACACAATACACGTGGGATATTTGTACCGTTTCGTTAATGGGACATACCATACATGTGGGATATTTAAACCGTACACGTGTGATATTTGTACCATTAAGTTAAGGGACACACCATACACGTGTTATATTTATACAATTTTGTTAATGGGACACAAAATACAAGTCTGATATTTTAGCATTTCGTTATAGGACACACTATACATTAGCTACATGTATATTTAAACCATACACGTGTGATATTTGAAACATTTTGTTGATGGGACACAACATACACATGCGATATCTTACCATTTCGTTAATAGGAAAAAAACATACACGTGCGATATTTAAACCATTTCGTTAATTGGACACATCATACAAGTGGAATATTTGTACCACTTCATTAAAGGTACACAACATTGACGTGTGATATTTGAACAATTTCGTTAATAGGACACACCATACACGTGTGATATTTGAACCATTTTCTTAAAGGGACACATCATACACGTGGGATATTTGTAACATTTAGTTAATTGGACACACTGTACACGTGTGATCTTTGTACCATTTCGTTAATGGGACACACCATACACCTGGGATATTTGTACAACTTTGCTAAAGGAACACACCATACACGTTGGATATTAGTACCACTTCGTTTAAGGGAAAACAATACACGTGTTATATTTCTACTTCTTTGTTTAAGGGATATACCATACACATACTATATTTGCACCAATTCATTTAAGGGACACATCATACATGTGTTATATTTTCATTTTTTCGTTAAAGGAACACACTTTACACGTACTGTTTTTATAACATTTTGTTAATGGGACACACCATACACGTGGGATATGTATACCATTTCGTTAATGGGACACACCATACACGTGCGGTATGTGTACCATTTCGTTAATGGGACACATCAAACACGTACTATATTTGTACCATTTCGTTAATTGGACACATAATACATGTACTCTATTTGTACCATCTTGTTTATTGGACACACCATACACGTGTGATATTTGTACCATTTCGTTAATGGGACACACAATACACGTTGGATATTAGTACTGTTTCGTTAATGGGATATACCATACACGTGGGATATTTAAACCGTGCACGTGTGATATGTGTACTATAACCTTAAGGGACACACCATACACGTGTTATATTTATACAATTTTGTTAATGGGACACAAAATACAAGTCTGATATCTTACCATTACGTTAATAGGACACACTATACATTAGCTACATGTATATTTAAACCATACACGTGTGGTATTTGAAACATTTCGTTGATGGGACACAACATACACATGCGATATCTTACCATTTTGTTAATAGGAAAAAAACATACACGTGCGATATTTAAACCATTTCGTTAATTGGACACATCATACACGTGGAATATTTGTACCACTTCATTAAAGGGACACAACATTGACGTGTGATATTTGAACCATTTTCTTAAAGGGACACATCATACACGTGGGATATTTGTAACATTTAGTTAATTGGACACATTGTACACTTGTGATATTTTAACCATTTCGTTAATGGGATACATCATACACGTTGCATATTTGTAACATTTCATTAATTGGACATACCGTACACGTGTGATCTTTGTACCATTTCGTTAATGGGACACACCATACACCTGGGATATTTGTACAACTTCGCTAAAGGAACACACCATACATGTGGGATATTTGTACCACTTCGTTTAAGGGAAAACAATACACGTGTTATATTTCTACTTCTTTGTTTAAGGGATATACCATACACATACTATATTTGCACCAATTCATTTAAGGGACACATCATACATGTGTTATATTTTCATTTTTTCGTTAAAGGAACACACTTTACACGTACTGTTTTTATAACATTTTGTTAATGGGACACACCATACACGTGGGATATGTATACCATTTCGTTAATGGGACACACCATACACATGCGGTATGTGTACCATTTCGTTAATGGGACACATCAAACACGTACTATATTTGTACCATTTCGTTAATTGGACACACAATACATGTACTCTATTTGTACCATCTTGTTTATTGGACACACCATACACGTGTGATATTTGTACCATTTCGTTAATGGGACACACAATACACGTGGGATATTAGTACTGTTTCGTTAATGGGATATACCATACACGTGGGATATTTAAACCGTGCACGTGTGATATGTGTACTATAACGTTAAGGGACACACCATACACGTGTTATATTTAAACAATTTTGTTAATGGGACACAAAATACAAGTCTGATATCTTACCATTACGTTAATAGGACACACTATACATTAGCTACATGTATATTTAAACCATACACGTGTGATATTTGAAACATTTCGTTGATGGGACACAACATACACATGCGATATCTTACCATTTTGTTAATAGGAAAAAAACATACACGTGCGATATTTAAACCATTTCGTTAATGGGACACATCATACACGTGGAATATTTGTACCACTTCGTTAAAGGGACACAACATTGACGTGTGATATTTGAACAATTTCGTTAATAGGATACACCATACACGTGTGATATTTGAACCATTATGTTAAAGGGACACATCATACACGTGGGATATTTGTAACATTTCGTTAATGGGACATTCTGTACACGTGTGATTTTTTAACCATTTTCTTAAAGGGACACATCATACACGTGGGATATTTGTAACATTTCGTTAATTGGACACACTGTACACGTGTGATATTTTAACCATTTCGTTAATGGGATACATCATACACGTTGCATATTTGTAACATTTCGTTAATGGGACACACCGTACACGTGTGATCTTTGTACCATTTCGTTAATGGGACATACCATTCACCTGGGATATTTGTACAACTTCGCTAAAGGAACACACCATACACGTGGGATACTTGTACCACTTCGTTTAAAGGAAAACAATACACGTGTTATATTTCTACTTCTTTGTTTAAGGGACATACCATACACATACTATATTTGCACCAATTCATTTAAGGGACACATCATACATGTGTTATATTTGCATTTTTTCGTTAAAGGAACACACTTTACACGTACTGTATTTATAATATTTCGTTAATGGGACACACCATACACGTGGGTTATGTATACCATTTCGTTAATGGGACACACCATACACGTTCGATATGTGTACCATTTCGTTAATGGGACACATCAAACATGTACTATATGTGTACCATTTCGTTAATTGGACACACAATACATGTACTCTATTTGTACCATCTTGTTTATTGGACACACCACACACGTGTAATATTTGTACCATTTCGTTTATGGGACACACAATACACGTGGGATATTTGTACCGTTTCGTTAATGGGACATACCATACACGTGGGATATTAAATCCGTACTCGTGTGATATTTGTACCATTACGTTAATGGGACACACCATACTCGTGTTTTATTTGTACTCTTTCGCTAATTGGACACACCATACACTTGTTATATCTTACCATTTCGTTAATAGGACTCACCATACACGTGCGATATTTAAGCCATACACGTGTTTTATTTGTACCATTTCGTTAAATGGACACACCATTCACGTGGGATATTTGTACCTTTTCGTTAATGGGACATACCATACACATGGGACATTTAAACCATACACGTGTTAAATTGTACTATTTCATTAATGGGACACACCATACACGTGTTATATTTGTACAATTTCGTTAATGGGACACACCATACACATACTATATTTGTACCATTTCGTTTATGGGACACACCATACACGTGTGATAACTGTACCATTTCGTTAATGGGACATACCGTACACGTGGGATATTTAGACCGTACACGTGTGATATTTGTACCATTTGGTTTACGGGACACACAATACACGTGGGATATTTGTACCGTTTCATTAATGGGACATACCATAGACTGATACTATCTTACCAATTCGTTAACACGTGCGATATTTAAACCATACACTGTGGTATTTATGTTAATGGGACACACCAAACATGTTTGATATTTAAACTATTTCGTTAATGGTACACATCATACACGTGGGATATTTGTGCCACTTCTTTAAAGGGAAACAATATTTACGTGTGATATTTGTACCCTTTCGTTAATGGGATACACCATTCACGTGGGATATTTGAGCCATTTCGTTAATGGGACACACCATACATGTGTGATATTTGTAATATTTCGGTAATGGGACACACCATACACGTTGCATATTTGTAACATTTCGTTAATAGGACACACAATACACGTGGGATATGTGTACCATTTCGTGAATTGGACACACCGTACACGGCGATTTTTGTACCATTTTGTTAATGGGACACACCATACACGTGAGATATTTGTACTTCTTCGTTTTAGATAACACAATTCACGTGTTATATTTCTACTTCTTTGTTAAAGGGACACACCATACACATACTATATTTGCACCAATTCATTTAAGGGACACATCATACATGTGTTATATTTGCATTTTTTCGTTAAAGGAACGCACTATACACGTACTGTAATGAAACCATTTCGTTAATGGAACACACCATAAAGAGGGATATTTGTACCATTTCGTTAATGGTACACACAATACACGTACTATATTTGTACCATTTCGTAAATGGGAACCACCATACACGTTTTATATTTGTACCATTTCGTTAATGGGACACACTATATACGTGTTTTATGTTTACCGTTTTCGTGGGATATTTGTACCGTTTCGTTAATGGGACACACCATACACGTTGGATATTTGTACCATTTCGTTAATTGGACACACCATCCACGTACTATATTTGTACCATTTCATTAATGGGACACAACAGACACGTGTGATATTTTTACCATTTTGTTAATGGGACATACCATACACATGGGATTTTTGTACCACTTTGCAAAAGGAACACACCATACACGTGGTATATTTGTACCACTTCGTTTAAGGGAACACAATACACGTGTTTTATTTCTTCTTCTTTGTTAAAGGGACACATCATACACATACTATATGTGTACCACTTCGTTAATGGGACACACCATACATGTGTTATATTTGTACCACTTCATTAATGGAACACTCTATACACGTACTATATTTGTACCACTTCATTAAAAGAACACACTATACACATACTATATTTGTATATCATACATCATACATGTGTTATATTTGTATTTTTTCGTTAAAGGAACACACTATACATGACAGCATTTAAACCATTTCGTTAATTTGACACACCATACACGTGAGATATGTGTACACTTTCGTTAATGGGACCCACAATACACGTGGAATATTTGTAACATTTCGTTAATGGGACACACCCTAAACGTACTATATTTGTGTCATTTCGTTAATGGGACACACCATGCACGAGCTATATTTGTACCATTTCGTTAATGGGACACATCATACACGTGGGATATTTGTACTGTTTCGTTTATTGGACATACCATACACGTGGGATATTGAAACCGTACACGTGTGATATTTGTACCATAACGTTAATGGGACACACCATACACGTGTTATATGTGTACACTTTGGCTAATGGGACACACCATACACGTTTTATATTTGTACACTTTCGCTAATGGGACACACCATAAACGTGCGATATTTAAACCATACACGTGTGATATGTGTACCATTTCATTAATGGGATACACCATACACGTGGGATATTTGTACCGTTTCATTTATGGGACATACCATACACATGGGATATTTAAACAATACACGTGTGCTATTTGTACCGTTTCATTAATGGGACATACCATACACATGCAATATTTAAACCAATTCGTTAAAGGGTCACAGCATTTCCTTGTGCTATTTTAACCCTTTCGTTAATGGGACACACCATACACGTGGGATATTTGTAACATTTCGGTAATTGGACACACCTGACACGTTGCATATTTGTAACATTTCGTTAATGGGACACACCATACACGTTAGATATGTGTACCATTTAGTTAATGAGACACACCGTACGCGTATGATCTTTGTACCATTTCGTTAATGGGACACACCATACACCTGGGATATGTGTACCACTTCGATAATAGGAAACACACCATACACGTTTTATATTTGTACCACTTCGTTTTAGGGAACACAATACACGTGTTATATTTCTACTTCTTCGTTAAAGGGACACACCACACACATACTATATGTGTACCACTTCGTTAATGGGACACACCATACATGTGTTATATTTGTACCACTTCATTAAAGGAACACACTATACACGTGTTATATTTGTACCACTTCATTAAAGGAACACACTATACACGTACTATATTTGTACCACTTCATTAAAATAACACACTATACACGTACTATATTTGTACCACTTCATTCAAGGAACACGCCATACACGTGTTATATTTGTACCACTTCATTAAAAGAACACACTTTACACGTACTATATTTGTACCAGTTCATTAAAGGAACACACTTTACACATTTTTTATTTGTACCATTTCGTTAAAAGGGCACATCATACACGCGTTATATTTTGTACTTTTTCATTATAAGGCCACATAATGCACGTACTATTGGTTACACTTCGTAAAAAGGACACACCATACACGTGTTATATATTTGAATCACTTCGATTAAGGGTCACACCATAAACGTGTTATATTTTGTTTCGTTAAAGGTACACACAACGTATTAAATTTGTACTTCTTTGTAAAAGGAATACACAAAACACGTATTATATTGGTACTCCTTCGTTAAAGGGATACGCCAGTTTTACCACTTCGTTAAAGGGACCCACCAAACACGTGTTAAATGTCCATATGTGTACAGATCCTTAATTTCTAGTTTGGAAAGGGGGATAACTCTTGTAAAATGATGCGAGCATCGTTTGTCGCATATTGTAACACACATTTTATTGTGTTTTTTTTGTTTTTATCGGTATGACAGAAAAATATTCTATAAAATATTAGTTAATAATTTTGTACTTTTTGTTTGTTTTTAAGAATGTGAAATAATATTTCTGTAATCTCTGCTACACTTGTTTAATAGAAATAACGTCAATAATACTTTTCGTTTAAGGAGAGTTTCAGATATGAAAACTCGGAGAATCATACCTTCATATATTTATGCGTTCTGAGGTGTATGCAATCCGTCCGTCTGTCCGTCCGTCCATCCGTCCGTACGTACGTCTGGAGCGGCAGTTGTGGGTTGCGTTGCCTGTACAGAATGGCATTGTGGTTTTTTTGGTACTTGTGGGGTCCAATGTTCACCCCACAAGTGAGAAAATGCGTACAGAATGGCATTGTGGGGTTAATGCCACTTTTTCACATTTTTCTTTTACTTTTTTTTCACCTTTTTTCATACTTTTTTAGTGTCATTAGGGTTGGATCTCAAGGTTTTTGACATAAGGGTTAGAAAGAAAATAGGTTTTGTTTTGTTTTATGAAAAAAAAAAGATGTTTTATAACATATTAAAACCGCACCCCACAACATCACTTCCCCCAGAACGTCCGTCCGTCCGTCCGTCCGTCCGCCCGCCCGTCCATCCATCCATCCATCCATCCATCCATCCATCCATCCATCCATCCATTACAGAGTAAGAGGACTAATACAAGCAAGATAGAGAAAGAAACCAACCTGCACGGGCTGGGTAGAAAATTAAGAAACGCAAGAAACATTACATCACAGTTGGGCAATGCTGCATAACAAAGAATTGTTATGATGATCAGCATTTCCATAATAGTAAACATAATCATACATTGAAGAAACATGAATTCATTACATTATTTTGACAATCATTAGAAATATGAAAAAAAATATGTGTTGTATCTGTATAAATAGGTCTAGTATATACCGAATGTTTGCAGCGTACTCATTTACAGCATTTGGCTTCTTTGTAGTTTGTTCAACAGAATATATTTTTCAATTCTTTATCTAATGACACGGACACGTGCCAAGAGTCATTTTGATTTACTGTTGTTGTTATTTATTCACGTACATAGTTATGGATGCTTGCATTATTCAATCTGTGTCATCAAGAGTGAATTAAATAAGCTTTCCTTCTGTTACATCGATGTAAAATAAATAAAGTTAGCAACTCTTTCCTGGGTTGGGGTTTACAGATAATAAGGACAAGAAAGTGTGTAGATTGTTAAATACGTGGAAAGAAACACGTTTATTATTATCATTATTTATTACTGTTATCGTCATAATTATTGTTGTTTTGCATTTCAGGTGCCTCACAGGATGACTATTACCCCATACCATGTCATGTCGAGGTTGCAAATGGAAGTTTGGTGTCCCATGTATCATCAGTGACAGAAGTGGTGGTCAGAACATAATTAACCAACAAGGAATATAAATCTATGCCGTAGAAAACTATTGTATAAACGTTTTCAGGCCATGTTCTTAACTGTGTTGCATGGAATGACCCTCGTTACATCCAGAAAAAGACTGATGCTCGAGACATAGGCGGTAAATAGTCCTGGAGTTCATAGTCAACTTTGTCCAATGTGGTTACCAAACCCAGACACAATGCAATTTAATGAATTTGTTAAAATGTTATAATTTTAATGAAAGTCGGCCGACAGTTCTATTTGTAAATTTCCAAAATAATTTATGTTTGTGATAAAATGACGATAAACATTCAAATCAGATTATGTGTTCCCAACAAGATCGATACATTTGCAGAGGCCTCGTATTGTAACTGGTATCTCCGGAAATGTGTGCTTGGACAGTTATTGACAGTTTCCGAAATTTAGGGATTAATGTCTGAACCTGTGGCACTACCATTTTGCTACTATATAATATATTATGCAATAATAAAGCAATTTAATGACAACGTGATAAATAAATATATATGTAACAAGCAACATTTTCAAAATTAAATAATGCATTTATAATTTCAGTAATTTCTAACCATGCTTTTATTATCTAATTAAAAAAAACGATTTGCTGATAAAATATCTAAAATAAACAATGTAGAATCATATTCTGATCAATAATGGTGACCATGGAAGAGAAAACAAAACAATTTCAAATCAAAACATGTATATTGCAACGTTTACACAATTTATTCGGATCCTAACTATTTTCTCATGTGTTTTTTAAAAAACAACTTTTAAATAAAAACTCTAGTCCAATGGAAAAATAGGAAGACAATTTGGTATTCTGATACATAAAAGAACTAAATCCAGCGGGGATAACTCGTACTGTCGGGAATGTATTGATTCAGGTGTCTTCGTTACTTGTCAACTAGGCCCGTGTGATCCCTTCAAAAGCTGTATGTTACCCCTTTTATAAATAGTATAAATTGACAATGTAACCTGCGCAAGAACCATTGATAGTCCTTTGTAGTCCAAATCCAGCACAGTTTGTTATGCACAATGCATTTCTGGGCAGTTTTCTATGGCTACCGAATATACCGTAGCTTTTGGACGACTTCATCCGAGAGCTTATATATATAAATATATATTAGCTTACATCGTTTGTTACATTTTGTGGGTCTTTGTAATGTTTGACGACAACAATATCGATATTAACAAATATTTACATATAGATTTAGACATGTTCTTTTATGATGAGATGCTTGCATGTAAACGTTTATTAAAATACTTCTGTTAACCCATCTTGTTTTCGAGTTATTAAAACATAACAGTCTTGAAGAAAAATGTCAGCCGCTTTGCGCTTTCTGTAACCTGTATTTGTCTGTAATTGTTGCAATTTTATGTATGAAGTTTTCTCTACTGTAGTTTATTTTTTATATATGAACAAAATAGTTCATATTATTATGTTGTAGCGGCAGCTTACGCACACTGCTAATGGTCCAGTGATGGGGGCGCCCTGGGACAGACAGAGTTGACATATCCTTCTACATGTAATCGTTTGATAGTGGATATTAATATAATGCAATTGGGTAATTTAAGTGTATTAGCATGCACTTTATTTCATGAAAATCCCTAGAGCAATTCTTGAAAAATGCGAGATTTTGTGTCGCAAGAAACCCTACATTATTTTCAAATGATGTGTAAGACCTATAAGCTTTTCAAAAACCTGTCCGTGACTTTTATCTGAAATGTTAACTCAGCCAGTAGTTTTAATTTATTGGTAAGGTCATGCTAAAATTTTTAAAAGCATAATTTGCTTAGAACATTCATCCTTGGTTTTATATAGGTGTCACTACTAAGGAAGTGCTTTCGGTTCGTAAATAATGCCTAGTAAAATTTTAGTTTAGGTTTCATGGTCCTACTTTTTATTGGAACTGCTGATTGATTAAGTGCAGATATTTATTTCTGTGAGCTTAAATAGCGGTTTTGTTGATATATCAGAGGTATATATGAGTTGTATTTCAGAATTACTTTCTGAGAACATGCGATCAGGAATGCGGGTGTAATACGCCGGAAAAGTCAGATGTGGAGTGTAAATACGCTTAACCGATTTAGAAACACAAAATTTGTGCATTGATATATTGATATTGATATATCGCAAAACAAAGGCACATAACAACGTTGGTAAACTACAATGGTGTTGCGACTTTTCATCATCGTAATTTTGACTTTTCGCCATCGTAATTTCGTTGTTTCGACTTTACTTAATTTAATAGATATGTCGCGATGGCCCAAACGAGACACCGTATGACTACCATCGGTGCTTCATGTCAAATTCACAAATTAATACCGCGCTTATGAATCCCCTTTCGCAATACAGGCTTAGCATGTACGCCTCATAAACGGAATAATGATAGTTATACGTGGGCTGGTGTAGGTGTCGTAGATCCCGTAAAGGTGCCATCCTCTCCGACCGACACAAGGCAGTCCGTACCAGATGGGAAATGACGTACCAGCGTTTAAACCAAAATCAATGGGGGTCAGTTCTCATTACTGACGAATCTAAAGTTAACGTCAATATATCTGATGACCTTAAATGAGTGTATCGTGCAAGTTGGTTGAGAACTGCGAGTTAAAAGACATAGTCTTAGCGGAGGATCGAATCCACGGACCACCTTTCCTGGATCCGATGCTTTACCAATGGAACACGCACTGCACTCATCACATGTACAGGTGGGATATAAAGTGTAGGAATAACTGGCCATGCGAAAACTGACTTAGTAGTATAAGATAAGAACATGACAGACGATCCGTACATTAACGATGTGATACTCCCCGTTGCCATGCCATTCACGAGGCGCCATTTTCCACGTGCTGTTGGAATCTACCAACATGATAATGGCCCTGCATATCGCGTTCAGAGGACGACTGCTTACTTTCAGACGAACAACGTTCAAATGATTGGTTTGCCCGCGATATCCCCAGACATAGCTCCTATAGAGTATGTCTGTGATGTGGTCGCACGGCGGGTCAGTGCACATGTGCATCCACCAAGAAACACCAGGGAGTTGCGCCACACCCGCCTTTGTTCATGAGTGGAGCAATATTCTACAAGGTCGTATAGCTACCATAGTGCCGTCCATGAAGAGTGGATGTTATCGCGTATTGCGATTGGGGGATCATACACGCTGAAATTTGCGAAACATACATGAAGCAAAGATAATCTTGTACCCATTTACCGCGATATATCAATAATATTAGCACAGATTGTGTCTGTTGTGCATAAATTCTGAATAAATTTGAATTGTATTAACTCTATCAAAATTATCATTGTGCAACCTTTGCGGTTCTAAATTGGTCAATGGTATTGTCAGTGACATCAGAAATGTTTAATTTATGGAATGTTCCATTTTCTGTGGATAGTTCTGGAGACTTTGCAGTGAAATAGTACCAATATATAAATCAGAATGTCAGGGAATTGACGGGAATGTCAGAGACGAGATAATATTGGTAATCTACTGTAAGTAATATAGAGGAATGTTGTACAGGGTGACACCTTATCTCCATATGAACCATCAATAATAACGAAGTTATTCAAAGTAGGGTCACTTTCCTTGGTATCTGCACATCGCTGCGTGCGTCTGTATACACTGATTACATCTTAAACATAAACAGTCATCAGGGTTAAGTGTGAATCCCATCGGCCAAGAAATCAGTTTAGCCATCGGCGATCCGAGCACAAATCAACAGTATGCATGGGTTAGTATATCATGATACGTCGCTATTTCTAGTTTTAACAACAATCGGTACATGTGACCACTACCGGTCTATTGAAACGGTGTCAAATAGTTCTAGGCGATCTAAAATAGGCTGTGGTAAATGACACTTAACAAATCAGCAAATAATTTACTACTAAAACTACCATGTTTACCGAAGATCCGCCATAACGAAATTGCGACACGTTCCGGGTTAACTGAATGACAAAAGAACACTGGTTTATAAAATTGACATTTCAATGAGCGTCTACGCCACTTGCACGCGGTAGTTGGACAAAGTATAACCGTCAGACATATTGGAGGTATTTATTCTTTATTTATTTCTTGACCTGTTTGTCACAGTCACCATAATACATGTTATGTTTATATATGTTATATTAATACATGTTATATTAATACATTTTAGATAAAAACATGTTATGTTAATACATGTTATGTTTATACATGTTATAATTATACATATTATATTTATACATGTTATATTAATACATATTATGTTAAAAGAAGTTATATTTATACATGCTATATTAAAACATGTTAAAAAAATACATGTTATATTAATACATGTTAAATTAATACTTGTTATGTTTATACATGTTATATTAATACATGTTAAATAAATACATGTTTTACTAATACATGTTAAATTAATACATGTTATGTTTATACATGTTATAGTAATACATGTTATGTTAATACATGTTATATTTGAAAAAAATAATGTTTAAAACATAAGCATGATATAACGGGCCACCAATTTAGTGCAAATCTGGCATAGTCAAGCTCAACACATTTGCAAATTATTCTATTATAAACTATAATTGTATGTAAAACTCATATCAAGATTGGTTGCCGCGGCAGGAATAAAGTAATAATAATACATTTAGAATTCAACTTTGTTTTATCGAAGTGATCAACGTAAAATTATATACATGCCATAAATAACGGTTCTTGCACGAGTCTTCATTTAAGGATGCTGGGTAGGAAGTTTCAGATTTTCATGTGTGTGAATATATCTTAAATAAAAGTTGTATTTCTTTTAAGAAACCATTCTTATGGATATGTATACATTGAACGATTTAAGCTACAAATATGTCCATCTCTTTGACAACCCCCCCTCCCCCCCCCCCCCCCCCCCCCCCCGATATTTGACGTGTTCTATATGCCCTCGGGTACAATTTGACAGGGTCTTATATGTCCTTGTTTTGATAAGCACGTTTTGGTTATTTTGATGTGTAGTATAAAAAAGAAATTATTGAATATGACTTAAACGCTATAATCATTTGATTAAATTTAATGTGTAAAAATATAACATAGATAAATGATTTTAAACACAAATTTCAATATACTTTGATATAGTTTATTCTATTAACAATCAACAGATAAAGATTGATTATTTTGTATTACTATAAATAAATAAAACTATTACGGTTAATTGATTATATAAACTTATATATTAAAGAAACAAAATGACAATGAGACATAATGTCGTAAATCAATCACCACAGAGACTCTTTATAGTTAAACTTATTTATTTTTCTTCGATTGTGAAACAATTTCTTACAGCTTAGGCAAATCACGCTCGAAGTCTTCATGGGTATGACCAGTACAAAGCATATGCGGAAAAGGTGTCTTGCTCAAGGACACCACACATAGCCGTAGCGGAGGATCGAATCTACGACCCTCCGATCATGGGTTCGATGAACTATCACTGAACCACGCGCTCCACTAATCACAGAGACTGGTGCCGGGCAGGGATTCGAATTCACGACCCGAGGGTTGATATTCAGATTATTACGGTTATATAATTATATAAAATTGTGTTTGAAACAGACATCTGTATATTATCGCATGTGTTTTTAATAAAGCCTAAAACGGTATTTGACCATAATTCTTTTTTAACAACTTCTTTTAAGAACCTCGTGTTATAATGAGTTATGGAATATCCGGCCCCATGTAAATCCGGTCCCGTTACTAATCCGGCCCCTCGATGAAACGTTCTTGGAATATCCGGCCCCATTTAGCATGGAAAATCCGGCTCCACATTAATTTTAGAAATAATATCATTATTATTTGATATTTCTAATGAAATATTGGAAAGTTATTAGATAAGTTATTATATAACTATATATTCATCTCTCTCTCTCTCTCTCTCTATTCCTGATATAAAGGATTTTGCATTCATTCAATACAATTGTATTATGATTGTAAATAATGTCCCCACTGTATCCTGTTGATATCTATTGAGTGTGTCATCTTGAGTAAGTTGGTTTGTAAAATAGCATGTATTTATGCAAACCTTTAAATGCGTCTTTATTTTTAAAAAATATTTTTAAATGACTGAAGTGCATTTTATTTTGTATATTTGTGGTAATCTGAGACAAAATTGTCAATCGTATTTGAATTTCGTCTTTCTGACAATATGATAGAAAAAAACTGTTATGTTTAATTTGTCTTCTAAAATACCGTGTTATAA